>JBCNJP010001737.1:0-23549 GCA_039602395.1 Deinandra increscens subsp. villosa | reverse complement strand
AGTCTTGACAACGAATAGGTTTTATCATATTTTTAGTACATAAATATGTTTAAGGTGAATCGATTATAACAGTTTTTCAGAAAGTTGGATTTAACATACGGTTTGTCATACGCGGGGTTGTTAACGAATTTTCATTTCGTTTGTTTTCGCGTTACTTTTAAGTCGATCATCATATTAATTTAAAACCAAGTTGTTTTAAACATTTATAATCGCTTAACATTTCGCGACTAGTTTTTGATAAAATATAAAAGTCTAATTTTTATATTTAAATTTTTATTATTGAAGTTCCATATTCATCATATGAGAACTCTCATATTTTACGGGTATATGTTTCCAGTACAAACGCGGGATTTATTTACGTCATCAGTTATCAGTTATCGGTTGTCAGTTTTCAGTTTAATCAGTAATAAAACAGTTTAATCACAAAAATAAGGCACATAAATACTTAATTAAAAGTCAAAGTAAGGAGGTTTGACATGGTTTTTGGACGAGGTGACACAGTAATTTTATACATGTTGTAGGTTGTGCTTTTTTGATGATAATTAGCCTTGTTGATGACACAATAGGATCGCATGCAGACTTAGTGTGACCTAATTAATTAAATTTATTTGTTTCATTTTTGTTAAATATTATCTTGTATTGTATCGAATACTTGTGATAAATGAAATGGGTTGATTAAGAATATCGCAACATTAAATAGTGTTGTGTGCATCTGAACAATCATCGCGCCCCGACATCTTCCGTCGTCGGTTGGGGTGTGACAGTCACCTGCAAAACCTTTAAATTGGCACCTGTGAACCCTTAAATCACTGTCGTTGTAGTCTCTGACAACTGTAAATCAAGGGGTTGCCATGTGACGCCCACTCCTAGACTTGGCCCTAGGAGCGGTCACGCATCGGATTTACTCATGAACACAACGTACAACAGAGATAACTAAAGCAGCGGAAATAAAAAACTTTTATTCATATGCCAAGTATTACATAGTAAGAGAGACAAATACAAAAGAGAAATAAACATCTCCACGCCAGTTTTCAAAAATGTCTTCTCTTGATAGCTTGACATTGTCTTGATAGTATATGCCACCTAGTTCCTGCTCACATCTCAGCCTTCCCTTTTCGATCCGAAGGTCCAGCCTCATCTGACATACATAACTTAACAAGTCAGCTTACGCTGGTGAGTTCTACGTTTTGGGAAAACTTTACCTTTCGAAGGCACTTAGGTCTGTCAAACACATTTATGCAATTAAACACAAAGCATATAGTACATATATTCACATACTCTAACCTTGTGAATAGACTAACCTTCTGTTGCTTTGTCATCCTTGTCTCACATTAAGAATTTATCCTAATGTTAAGTATTATCTTAGGGAAATAGTGTTTCTATCGTATAGCAACGGTCCCTTTACTTTTGACAGTATATAGCTTTGACGCTTTCTGGCTTTGACGCCGCTTAGCTTTGACGCTTTCTGGCTTTGACGCCTCTTAGCTTTGACGCTTTCTGGCTTTGACGCCTCTTAGCTTTGACGCTTTCTGGCTTTGACGCCGCTTAGCTTTGACGCTTGGTTTTGATACCATTGGGACAACACTATTTAACTTCTTGTTTCAGAAGTCCCTTACTCACCAATCTTTTCTCGGTTACCATTCTTAATCTATTCTACTAGAAACATCGAAATGGCAATCTATCTTTCCTCTAATCATCACCATACAATCAATACATATAACAAGCAATTATAACAATTGAGAGTATTTTCACAAAACGTTATGTATATCAGCCCAAAACGGTTGAAAGCATTTAAACAATTTAAAAGAGGGCTCATAGAACTCACCTTAGCTTTGCGAAGCTATTATTCTTGGGTTAAGTTCCCGTGAATCAGTTTCTTAATTCCTT
This sequence comes from Deinandra increscens subsp. villosa, assembly GCA_039602395.1. Taxonomy (NCBI): domain Eukaryota; kingdom Viridiplantae; phylum Streptophyta; class Magnoliopsida; order Asterales; family Asteraceae; genus Deinandra; species Deinandra increscens. Next base: position 21,662 of record JBCNJP010001737.1, on the reverse strand, counting down.
TAACGTAATGTCCCTATCAAGACATCCTAAAGGTTACAATTCACATTTAGGACTTACCCCATTATCCCAAAACCCAACTCATTATTGGTTAATATTCTTAATAGTCAAAATGACCATTTTGCCCCTTTTACATATTTTGTTATATATCTTTCAAGTCTTTGCTCCTTAACGTTTACCGCTCGTGTTTCCTCATGACCGATCATTTGGCGGAATTACTATGAGGAATAGTCACGGGGTTTGGGATTTGGTGACGATCGTTACCGGCCGTGTAGGCGTCATTGACGACCATGAGGCGGAATTACTACAATCGTTGCACCGAGTAATTTAATTATAAATTACCAAAATTTAAACTCATATATATTTAATATATATGTAAACATGTTACCATACCAAAATTCAAGTCCTTATACCCTCCGGATTATTTTATATTAAATATCCATATTCCGAAACCCTAATTACCCATTTTTCTCGTTTCTATAGCAAAACTCATTTTTATACAAAACCGTCTTAGGGTATTATCCATTATGACATTTTATAATATCCTTTAAGATGGCAAAGCTTAATTCAAAACCGTTTACTCGATTTGGGCAAAACATCGTCATGAAAACCCTAATTTTGACCCGTTTCCAAAACTCATACCAAACCTTCACCAATTCTGAAATAAACTTAGGGCTTTCTTAAAACACATCAAATTAGGATTACCTACAAAAATTCAGAGCCTAATTCCCATCCGATCATCCAATTTTACCCAAACAAGCTCAAGAACCCTAATTTGAGCATAGTTTTAAAAGTCATACTTAGAGATTGATTTAGCCAAAACTGAAAGAGGTTATTTTAGACCATACCTAATAATGCTTGACTGCAGAAATTCACTCTTTAACTCCTCACCGTTTGAGAGAATTTGATCGATGAAGGTTCTACGTTTTTTAGGGTTTTTAGAGAGTTTTTTGATGAAGAAATCATGAATTGGTGATCAAATCTGGTGAATTCGACCTCTATATATAGCCATGACCTGCGCCTTGATGCCAAGACACGTACCCTAGTGACTAAGCTCTTGAAAACGACACGTGGATTGCTCAAAAAGTCGAAAACGTGGCTGCATTTGCGTCCAAACGAATTTTCTGTGACCTGTATGGCTCGCGTATCGCCCCAATCTTGGCTAGGTTCTTCGCGATACGCCTGCCATCTTTGGCTGAATGACAGTGCCCCCTAACTTCTACCAAACTGTTATTTTATGCACCGAACTATTATAAAACATGTTTAATAAAGTTTCTAAGGCTCGGGACACCCTCGATGATATACATATACATACGTATTATCCCCGTGTGTTACACGGGTTAATTTAAAATTTTATGGTGATGTCAAGTTTCTTTTTTTATTAATTAAACTATGACCAAACTTTTTCATTATTATATAGTATAGAGTATAGATAGATATAGATAGATGTAAATTAATATACTATATTATATATTAAATTAAGTAATTAAATATAATTGGTTATTAAATATTTTAGAAAACAATAAATAAATAGTGGATATATATATCCAAAATTAGAAGATTCGCTACAATGCCGTTCCAAAAAATAAAAATAAATAGTGGATATATATATCCAAAATTAGAAGATCCACTTGTAAATGTTTATTGGTGGGAAAAATTATTGAGGATGAATGTGGTGGTGCCACATGGCAAATTGTGGTGCCAAAAACTTTTCTTTTATTATATATATAGATATATATATCTTTTGATATTTTACGTTCTAGCCCCTCAAACTTTCCAATACTTATCATTTCATGATATGGGTCACATTAGGATATATTTTTACTATATCCTAAGCCTTAAATGTTCATAATAGTTATAGATACGTATAATATCCGTATACGTTGATAACTTTACATAAATTACACTTTTGGCCCTTCTACTTTTTCATTAGCTATTATCACATGTATGTAACTATCAATTCACACATATATCATCATGTTATTTGTATAAACATATATTTATCTCATATTTTACTTTCCTTACCATTTAACTCATTCGTTTATACAAATTTCATCATTTTGGCCATTAAACACGTATTTCTAACACATGCAATTTATCTAATGCATAGTTTACCATTTTTATCAATCAAACTTACGTATTGATAATATAGACACGTATTTACTATATATATCATGTACCTGTGAAATTGGGGTGTTACAACTCTCTCCCCCTTAAAAGGGTTTCGTCCTCGAAACATGCTCAGCTCGAGAATAACTCGGGATGAGATTCTCTCATTTCATCTTCTCGTTCCCAAGTAGATTCCGAACCTTTTATGTGCATCCACTGCACCCTGACCATCGGAATGGTCTTATTTCGGAGTTTCTTTTCACTGCGATCTAAAATCGCAACTGGCCTTTCTACATATGATAACTTTTCGTCTACCTCAATTTCATCTAAAGGCACTATTTCTGATTCATCATATACACACTTTCTTAGATAAGAAACATGGAATGTTGGGTGAATTCCAGACAATTCCCCAGGTAGATCTAACTGATAAGCAACCTCACCTACACGTTCTACAATCTTAAAAGGTCCTACGTACCTTGGGCCTAACTTGCCCCTTTTACGAAACCGAATGATACCTTTCCAAGGAGAAACTTTTAGTAACACAAGGTCTCCAACTTGGAATTCAATTGGCCTTCTCCTCTTATCCGCATATGACTTTTGTCGATCTTGTGCCGCCTTTAATCGTGGCTTGACCACATCAAGATCTCGAGCCATATTTTCGACTACTTCTTTACTTCCTATTTCTCGTTGGCCAACTTCACCCCAACACACTGGAGTTCGACACTTTCTACCATACAACATCTCATAAGGAGGCATGCCAATACTAGCATGATAACTGTTGTTGTAGGAGAATTCTGCTAGTGGTAGGTGACTATCCCAACTTCCTCCAAAGTCTATTATGCAAGCACGCAACATATCTTCCAGAGTTTGTATTGTTCTCTCACTTTGTCCATCCGTCTGAGGATGATACGCCGTGCTAATATGTAACCTCGATCCCATATTCTTATGGAATTTTCTCCAAAATCGCGAAGTGAACCGAGTGTCTCTGTCGGAGACTATAGATACTGGCACCCCGTGTTTAGAGATGATCTCCTTGATGAACAAATTAGCTAACTCTTCGGAAGAAATCGCCTCACAAATAGGCAAGAAGTGAGCACTCTTGGTTAGCCTGTCCACAATCACCCAGATGGTGTCATAACCTTTAGCTGTGCGAGGTAGCTTAGTTATGAAGTCCATCGTGATATGTTCCCTCTTCCATTCAGGAATCTTCAAAGGTTGAAGCTTTCTATAAGGATTTTGATGCTCAGCTTTAACCTTTGCGCAAGTCAAACACCTATTCACATATTCCATGACATTAAACTTCATACCTGGCCACCAATAGTCCCGTTTTAAGTCTTGGTACATCTTGGTTGCACCAGGATGAATTGAATAGCGTGACTTATGAGCTTCATCTAAGATCTTACCGCGAATCTCACCTAAAAGCGGTACCCACATTCGACCGTACCTAGTTTCAACTCCAAACTCGTTTTCTTCCAAGCTTCCTGCTTGGCCGATCATTCTTTCTTTCTTGATATTCTCATCCTTAAGGGCTTCATATTGGTCCTTACGAAGTTGGATAAGAAAGTCAGGAGTGATTACTAACTTATATGATATCACCTGAAAAGAAGGATGATTCTCCTTTCTGCTTAGAGCATCAGCCACTACGTTGGCCTTACCTGGATGATACATAATCTCACAATCATAGTCTTTAATCAACTTTAACCATCTACGCTGCCTCATGTTAAGATCTTTTTGTTCAAAGAAATATTTTAAGCTTTTATGGTCAGTGTAGATAGTGCACTTAACTCCGTACAAATAATGCCTCCATATTTTGAGTGCAAACACAACTGCAGCTAACTCTAAATCATGGGTTAGATAGTTTGTCTCATGAGATTTTAGTTGCCTTGATGCGTAGGCAATGACCTTGCCTCGCTGCATCAAAACACAACCTAAGCCTTGATAAGAAGCATCAGAGTACACTACCAAATCATCAGACCCATCCGGTAAGGATAACACCGGTGCCTGAGTCAATCTGGACTTTAATTCCTCAAATGCACTCTGCTGACTAGGTCCCCATAAGAACTTAGTGTCCTTCTTAGTTAGCTTAGTCAGTGGCGTTGCAATCCTCGAAAAATTTTGAATAAATCTACGATAATAGCCGGCAAGTCCTAAGAAACTACGAATCTCTGAAGGCGTCTTAGGTGGCTTCCAACTCATTATCGTCTCAATCTTTGCTGGATCTACAAGGATGCCATCCGCGTTTATCACATGACCAAGGAACTGGACTTCCTTAAGCCAAAACACACATTTTGAAAACTTGGCATATAACTTTTCCTTCCTTAAGGTCTCTAGAACCTCTTTTAAATGCATCGCATGATCCTGCTCATTCCTGGAATAAATTAAAATGTCATCTATGAACACAATTACGAATCGGTCCAACATAGGTCGACACACTCTATTCATGAGATCCATGAAAGCTGCAGGGGCATTGGTCAACCCGAATGACATTACTAGAAATTCATAATGACCATAACGCGTGCGAAAAGCTGTCTTTTCGATATCTTCATCCCTAATTTTAAGCTGATGATACCCTGACCTCAGATCTATCTTAGAAAACCAACTCGCTCCTTGTAGCTGGTCGAATAAATCATCGATCCTAGGCAAAGGATATTTATTCTTAATGGTTAGCTTATTTAGATCCCTATAGTCGATGCACATTCTCATGCTTCCATCTTTCTTTGTGACAAAAAGAACTGGAGCACCCCAAGGTGAGATGCTTGGCCTTATAAACCCTTTGTCAAGCAAGTCTTCTAATTGTGACATCAACTCTTTCATCTCTGATGGAGCTAACCTATAAGGTGACTTCGCTACGGGTTGGGCTCCTGGCACTAAGTCGATCCTAAACTTTATCTCTCGATCGGGAGGAATGCCGAGTAGTTCTTCTGGAAACACGTCTGGAAATTGGCATACTACCGACACATCTTTTAGCTCCTTAGTCTTCACCCTCGAATCGATAGCATAAGCAAGGTACGCCTTGCATCCTCGTCTTATGAACTTCTGTGCCTTGATCATTGAGATGATCTCTACTGCTGAGCTATCACGATCCCCATAAATGGATATGATTTGCCCAGTTGGTGTTCGAAGTTGAACCTTCTTTTGGTTACAAATAATTTGTGCATCGTTCTCTGCAAGCCAATCCATTCCTAGCACAACATCGAAACCTCCTGACGCCATAGGGAATAACTTAATAGGTAGTTTGTACCCTTCTAACTCTATTAGGCAGTTATCTACTACCTCGGTAATCCTAATACTTTTCCCTGAGGCAATCTCGACCTCGAATGGTCTATTAGCCCTAACAGTTGGTCTATCAATTAGCTTACAGAATTCATGCGAAACAAAACTCCTACTAGCACCAGAGTCGAATAACACAGAAGCGGGCACATTATTAACGAGAAACGTACCTGAAACTACATCGGGTGTTATCTTGGCTTCGGTGGTAGTCAGGGTATAAGTTCTACCCTTTGCCTTTGGAGCCTCTTTCGCCTTTGGTGGTTCTGAATTCTTCACCAACTTGGGGCAGTTTGTCCTGATATGATCGGGGCTTCCACACTCGAAACACCTCCTTGGATCCGGACAACGATTGGCAAAGTGACCTTCCTTCCCGCACATATAGCAGCCAGTTGTCACTGTCCTACACTCTCCATAGTGATTCTTATTACACTTGTTACACAAGGGCTTGCTGCCCTTTGATCCATTCTTTTGCTTTTTGCGGTGACCCCTGTCATTCTTCTTTGAACTTTCAGCCGTCTCTATCCACTTTCTCTTAGACTCCTCTGGTCTACCTCCTGCTCCGAACATCTCACTATAGAGATTGGAGCTTAGATTCACCGTTGCCTTGAACGTTCTAGGCTCAATAGCCTTAATGAATTCCCTAACTCGGCCTGGGAGGCCTTGGACGTATCGTTTCACCCTTTGAGCTTCAGGGGTGACTAACGCAGGCAACAATCTTGCCATAGCATTGAACTTGGACGTATATTCTCGATGCGTCATGTTTATAGCTTCGAGCAACAAGAAGTCCTTCTCCAATTGATCAAGCTCCCCCCTAGGGCAGAAATCTTCGAGAACTAACTTTTTCAAGTCATCCCACTTCATTGCGGCGATAGCTACACTCCCTTCAGTCTGCCTAACCATTCCCCACCAGTGCAATGCTTCAGATACAAACGAGTGAGCGGCGTACTTCACTGCTTGATCTTCTCTACACCCACTGATCTCAATAACTGCTTCCATCTCATGAATCCATTCGAAAGTAGCTATTGCGTCCTTCTTGCCATCATACGAAGGGGGTTTGCAACCACAGAATGTCTTGAAAGAACATCCTCTACCTCCTTGTCCTTCCTCCATATCCCCTGAGTCATTCCTATTCCCGTTGTTATTTCCTCCACCTCCCGTCCCGTTGGTTCCACCAACGCCTCTTTGGACTTGGGCTATTGCTTGCGCGATAATAGCCGCCACTTGTTCGCTAGTGAACGTATTAGCTTCGACGTTAGCTTCGGGCGCGGGATTCGCTCGCGTGGTTCTCCTAACTATTCTACCGTCGTTGTCATTTCCACGACTTCCTCTAGCCATTTCCTACATTAAGATGAGTGACATTTTAGGATCTATGTGACGTAGAATTTCCAAGTTTTGAATACATGATAAACAGATAAGCGCAGACGTCAATACGTTTATTTATATATAATGTCTTCAAAACTTATCTACATCTATTTGCATGCATCCTTTGTGTCCACATCAAATAAACTATCTCGCACTTGGCCATATAATGACCAGTGCTTAGGATATACTTATATAGTTAATACCAAATTGCAGTAGCTAATTGCAATTGGGTATTTTCCATACCCATATATCCTAAGTCCCTGTCCATTATATTCCTAATGCACGTTCTATCTATGGGCATAACTATCAATACTGGCATTTGTCTCATCTTACTTGGCTTCCCCAGAGTCCTAGTTTAAGTCTAGACACTGCAATAGTATCTAAATCTCTTAAACCAAGGCTCTGATACCAACTTGTGACGCCCACTCCTAGACTTGGCCCTAGGAGCGGTCACGCATCGGATTTACTCATGAACACAAGGTACAACAGAGATAACTAAAGCTGCGGAAATAAAAAACTTTTATTCATATGCCAAGTATTACATAGTAAGAGAGACCAATACAAAAGAGAAATAAACATCTCCACGCCAGTTTTCAAAAATGTCTTCTCTTGATAGCTTGACATTGTCTTGATAGTATATGCCACCTAGTTCCTGCTCACATCTCAGCCTTCCCTTTTCGATCCGAAGGTCCAGCCTCATCTGACATACATAACTTAACAAGTCAGCTTACGCTGGTGAGTTCTATGTTTTGGGAAAACTTTACCTTTCGAAGGCACTTAGGTCTGTCAAACACATTTATGCAATTAAACACAAAGCATATAGTACATATATTCACATACTCTAACCTTGTGAATAGACTAACCTTCTGTTGCTTTGTCATCCTTGTCTCACATTAAGAATTTATCCTAATGTTAAGTATTATCTTAGGGAAATAGTGTTTCTATCGTATAGCAACGGTCCCTTTACTTTTGACAGTATATAGCTTTGACGCTTTCTGGCTTTGACGCCGCTTAGCTTTGACGCTTTCTGGCTTTGACGCCTCTTAGCTTTGACGCTTTCTGGCTTTGACGCCGCTTAGCTTTGACGCTTGGTTTTGATACCATTGGGACAACACTATTTAACTTCTTGTTTCAGAAGTCCCTTACTCACCAATCTTTTCTCGGTTACCATTCTTAATCTATTCTACTAGAAACATCGAAATGGCAATCTATCTTTCCTCTAATCATCACCATACAATCAATACATATAACAAGCAATTATAACAATTGAGAGTATTTTCACAAAACGTTATGTATATCAGCCCAAAACGGTTGAAAGCATTTAAACAATTTAAAAGAGGGCTCATAGAACTCACCTTAGCTTTGCGAAGCTATTATTCTTGGGTTAAGTTCCCGTGAATCAGTTTCTTAATTCCTTTAACGTAATGTCCCTATCAAGACATCTTAAAGGTTACAATTCACATTTAGGACTTACCCCATTATCCCAAAACCCAACTCATTATTGGTTAATATTCTTAATAGTCAAAATGACCATTTTGCCCCTTTTACATATTTTGTTATATATCTTTCAAGTCTTTGCTCCTTAACGTTTACCGCTCGTGTTTCCTCATGACCGATCATTTGGTGGAATTACTATGAGGAATAGTCACGGGGTTTGGGATTTGGTGACGATCGTTACCGGCCGTGTAGGCGTCATTGACGACCATGAGGCGGAATTACTACAATCGTTGCACCGAGTAATTTAATTATAAATTACCAAAATTTAAACTCATATATATTTAATATATATGTAAACATGTTACCATACCAAAATTCAAGTCCTTATACCCTCCGGATTATTTTATATTAAATATCCATATTCCGAAACCCTAATTACCCATTTTTCTCGTTTCTATAGCAAAACTCATTTTTATACAAAACCGTCTTAGGGTATTATCCATTATGACATTTTATAATATCCTTTAAGATGGCAAAGCTTAATTCAAAACCGTTTACTCGATTTGGGCAAAACATCGTCATGAAAACCCTAATTTTGACCCGTTTCCAAAACTCATACCAAACCTTCACCAATTCTGAAATAAACTAAGGGCTTTCTTAAAACACATCAAATTAGGATTACCTACAAAAATTCAGAGCCTAATTCCCATCCGATCATCCAGTTTTACCCAAACAAGCTCAAGAACCCTAATTTGAGCATAGTTTTAAAAGTCATACTTAGAGATTGATTTAGCCAAAACTGAAAGAGGTTATTTTAGACCTTACCTAATAATGCTTGACTGCAGAAATTCGCTCTTTAACTCCTCACCGTTTGAGAGAATTTGATCGATGAAGGTTCTGCGTTTTCTAGGGTTTTTAGAGAGTTTTTTGATGAAGAAATCATGAATTGGTGATCAAATCTGGTGAATTCGACCTCTATATATAGCCATGACCTGCGCCTTGATGCCAAGACACGTACCCTAGTGACTAAGCTCTTGAAAACGACACGTGGATTGCTCAAAAAGTCGAAAACGTGGCTGCATTTGCGTCCAAACGAATTTTCTGTGACCTGTATGGCTCGCGTATCGCGCCAATCTTGGCTAGGTTCTTCGCGATACGCCTGCCATCTTTGGCTGAATGACAGTTTTGGTCCCTGTGATTTTTATTTACATTTCAGCCCCCTAACTTCTACCAAACTGTTATTTTATGCACCGAACTATTATAAAACATGTTTAATAAAGTTTCTAAGGCTCGGGACACCCTCGATGATATACATATACATACGTATATATATTTATTTATATATATATATATATATATATATATATATATCTTTTGATATTTTACGTTCTAGCCCCTCAAACTTTCCAATACTTATCATTTCATGATATGGGTCACATTAGGATATATTTTTACTATATCCTAAGCCTTAAATGTTCATAATAGTTATAGATACGTATAATATCCGTATACGTTGATAACTTTACATAAATTACACTTTTGGCCCTTCTACTTTTTCATTAGCTATTATCACATGTATGTAACTATCAATTCACACATATATCATCATGTTATATGTATAAACATATATTTATCTCATATTTTACTTTCCTTACCGTTTAACTCATTCGTTTATACAAATTTCATCTTTTTGGCCATTAAACACGTATTTCTAACACATGCAATTTATCTAATGCATAGTTTACCACTTTTATCAATCAAACTTACGTATTGATAATATAGACACGTATTTACTATATATATCATGTACCTGTGAAATTGGGGTGTTACATGCCACCAATATTGAAAGCAAATTAGAAGTGTGTTGGTGAGAATCGACGGTGGTGGTTACAGGGTTATGAGGTTTTAGCTCCAACATACACTTGGGTTGGTGTGAGGTGGTGGTGGTGGTGGTAGCGGATGCGTGGGGTGGGGAAATGACTAATGCTTTAGAGTTAATTACATAATTGGTCTCTGTTGTGTATCGAAAGTAACAAGTTACGGTCCTAATTAGCCATTTTAAAGCGAAATGACCAAAATGCCCTTGAGCATAACAAAAAGTTATACGGACATTAATGTTAATACTCGACATTAGAACAAACTAAAAAGTTAGGACTCATTGTTGTTACAATAAAAAGTTAGGACCCTGTATTCCAAACTTAGATTGTGAGGTAGAGTCCTTAACGACCAAATGAGTAAGTAATCCAAGTAAGGGTGATAACACAAGGATTTTAGCGAGGAAAACTCTAGAATCCTTTGAGTTGCCTCTAGGAATCCTGGATAAAAACCTCGGGTGCCGGTTGGAAACCGCCACCAAGTCGATGTTATTAATTATCAAACGATTTGTTACAACGGGTTGGAGGTTTGATCGATCAGAGCTAAGTGATACAATAATTCGTAGTGGGAAACTAGTGTGCGAGTGCAGTTGTGTGTTCCTACTGATCGAATCCTCGATTTATATAACAAATACAATGATAACTAACTTTCCGGGATTCCCGGGATCCTATCGTCCAACTAACTCGACCGTTAGAGGCCTCTCCGTTCACTTGGTCCACGATCTTCTTCAGCTGGAGCGTAAGTTTCGGAGGTTGTTGATGATTCCGGTAATACCTGGTCAAATAGACATGTGGCAAAATATGAAGGTTAGTTAAAATAATATGATCAGGATACCTGAATGTACGAGATTCCCAGATGACAATAGGATTCCTGAACTGTCTGAGCTTCCTGTGAGCATCCTGAAAATACACCCTCAACAATTGCCCCTTGAATTTCAACAGCTGTGGATAAGTTTGACAGCTGTTAAAATTCAAAAAGATTCCTTTTTTCACGGCGTCAAGACGGTAAATATGGTTACGGATGTGACTGCTTTCTCGGCGTCCAAGAGATGTGATGTTTTGCTTTAAATAGGAGGTAACTTTCTGAGATTATCACCATCTTCTTCGCAAAAACCTCTCGAGCTTCTCCGGTATTCCAGGTCAGTTATTCTTCTTCTTCCTCGTTTTTTCTTCGCGTTTTTCGGCCATGGCCAAGAAAAACACTCGATCTTCCTCTTCATTAAGCCTTCCGGTCGCCGAAGAATTCCACGATCAGGGGTATATTATCCCCTGTGAGGAGGAAAGTTGCACTTTCGACGATCGCGACATCCACGATCTGAAAAACTCCGGCATTTTTCCGCCGGAGACTGTTTTCCGACCTTACAGCTCCCTTGTCAAGTCCGATTTCGTTTCCACAACCTGGGTTTGCTTCATGTACTATCCATTCTTGCTCGGAATGACATTCCCTTTTCCGGAGCTTATCACTCAATTCTTCAAGACCACCCGCCTTTCTTACTCTCAAACCATGCCGATGGTCTGGAGAATCTTGTATTCTCTGGACCAGTTGAACCAAACCAGGAATCTCGACATCGGGATTCCTGAGATCTGTGAAGCCTACAAGTTAAGAACCCATGGTTGTAGCCGATTCGTTTTTCAGGCTCGTACCTCTAATTCCCAGTTGATTCCCCGAGCTTCCCACAACGATCACGATTGGAAGAAGCGATTCTTCTTCGTCAAACGAGACTCGATTCCTGGGGGGACAGAGTTACCGTTGAAGTGGGTTGAGAAGGGTAGGAAACTGAAGTTTTGTGTTTATTCCGTTGAATTTTCTGTACATTGCTAATTTCTTTGTTGTTTTCTTTCTTGCAGCGCCCAAGTTTGAGAATCTCATCAAGAAGCGGCCTGACTTCAAGAAGCTTGAAGCCATCTACCAGATTCCGGCCAACGAGAGAGCCCTGATCCTTGAAACAACAACCAGTGAAAACAGCTATTCGGCCGACCATACTCCTGCCATGTCTGGTAAGCCTTTATAGGATTCTGACTTTTTTGATTATATGAGCTTCCCAGATACTGACAACCTGTTTCTGATTACAGCTCCCAAATCCAGCGCCTCGTTTTCCTTGAAGGATCTTGACAGCCTCCTGAAAGTCAAGAAGGAACAGCTCGAGCATCCTACCGTCTCCAAGCCACCTGTCAGCCGGCCAAAAGCTTTGGCTTCCAAGAAGAGGAAGGCCTCAGAAACTCCAGCAGCTCCCGTGGTGTACCTGGAATCCTTTGAAGATCTTGCTCCTTCTGAGGTTAGCAATAAGATCCTCTCCATGCAGACCATGATCAACCTGGTAAGAAGCTCAAGTAATATTTGTGTTAGTTTTATACCTGTCGCTGCTACTGAATAGGATTCCTACTTGTGCAGGGTATTGAGAAGCTGAGCTTCCAAGCTATGGACATGGAGAAGAAGCTCGCCGAAGCCAACGAGAAGATTCAGGCCCAAGCTGAAACTGCCAAGGGTAAGACCCTTCTCTATGAGCATAAGCTCACTGAGCAGCGTCAAGCCCTGGAAGCCAAAATGGCTGCTGATGCTGAAATCGGCCAACTCTCGGCTGCCCGGAGCGTCTTAGAATGCAAAATTCAAATGGCAGAAGAGGCTGAAGCGGCTGGCTTTCAGGTACCAGGTTGGGATGTCGCAGGCTGGAGGCTGGTCTTGGAATCGCTGGGAGGAGATGGTGATGGGGAAGGAAAGGATGGGACCGAAGGTGGCTCCTCAAAGGCGGTTCCGGATTCTCCGGTTGCCCCAACAAGGGCTTATGTGATTGAGCTGGGAGCTGGCAAGAAGCTGGAGGACGTGGTGAAGCCGGTGGAGGAGGAGAAGACAGTGGGCGATGAGGACATTGCAACGGTCTGAGCCCACTTTTTAGGTTTTTAGGTGGTTCTTTTGGTGGTTCTTGTAGTTGAAACAATTTCTCTTTTCCTGTAATGAACAAGCAGCAAACAACAACAATGGTGGGGATCCTGGTGGAGGGATCTTGTGTTTACAAGACGAAACCAGGATTCCCAAAAAACAATCTTTTGACCTTCGAGCTTCTCAAGTGGAGGGATCCTGAGGTTTTCAGGACGAAGCTTGAGAAGCTCACAACCTTTTATGGCTATAAATAATATCAGTATCTTTTGGGCTTCTCATATTGCCTTTTGTATTGAAATTTTGATTGGTAGAATTAGTTTGTAAAAACTTATCAAATATCTAAAAAATGACTTGCATGTTGGAAGACCATTTGAAATTCGAATAATATGTCAAGTTAGATTAAATAGTGAAAACTGACCTTTGAATTTTACCTTAGCCAATTTTCCAATTCCGAATAATCATAACTTTTTCTACCTGAATCGGGATTCTTGTAGGAATCCTGAACGCAGTTTCCTCAGTATTTGCTTCAGTTTCTTCTAAAACCTAAAATAATTCTGAAAAGCTTCTTGGCCTCCGGCCGAAGCCGACATTTTCGAGAGCAAACAAGTTAAATAAACTGGGGATAAACCCGGGATTCTTGGGACTAAGCCAAAACTGGGGACAAGCCCGATAAACTTGGGTCTGAGCCAAAACTGGGGACAAGCCCGATAAACTTGGGTCTAAGCCAAAACTGGGGACAAGCCCGATAAACTTGGGTCTAAGCCAAAACTGGGGACAAGCCCGATAAACTTGGGTCTAAGCCAAAACTGGGGACAAGCCCATACGTATGTGACACGAAAATGCCAAAACCTTAGATAACACGTCAGTGTTATAAACCTTGAGAATCCGCCCGGCAGCCTCCAGTGACAAGATTGTCAGCCACCCCTGGAGTGGACTGGTCCGGCCACCTTTAGCGTACCGGGGGACAACGTGCGCTACTGGCGAGGGTCGTGCGCTACTGGCGATTACCCAAACTTAGGAGAGGAGTCAGCCTCTCAAACCTTAGAAGGTATGCAGGATAGCTTAAACGTAGGAGAGGTGGCCAACCTCTAACTGGGGATATACCCAAAATTCTCTAGGATTCTCAAAATCTGCAAAACACTCAATGCTTGGTGAGGGGTGGGTGTTAGCCTAGCTAACACCACTCCGATGCTTAAGTCAGTAACTCATCACAAAATATTAAGAATTAATTGAAATAGAATTAGTATACGTACCTTGGGATATTTAGACAGCGAGGATCCTTGGGATTCTGCCCGAGATTCTCAATGGGATTCTCACATAAAATACGCTTTAAGGTGGATGGCATTCCAAGCTCTTGGCAGAGGTTCTCCTTCCATGTTCACTAAACGGTATGCCCCCTTACCTTCTTCAGAATCTATAAGGTAAGGGCCTTCCCATTTGGGTGCTAACTTCCCGTCAGCAGGATTGGTAGTATTCTGAAAAGCTTTCCTCAAAACCAAATCGCCTACCTGGAATCTTCTTAGTCTGGTGTTCTTGTTATAAGATTTTGCTATCCGCTGTTGGTAAGAGGCCATCCGGATTTTGGCCATATCTCTGAGCTCCTCAACTGTTTCGAGATCCTGAAGGAGGTTCTGGTTATTTGTTTCAGGATCCTGGCAGTTGATTCTGGCTGTTGGGAGTACAATCTCTGTAGGAATTACGGCTTCTGCCCCAAACACCAATGAGAATGGTGTTTGGCCGGTAGCATTCTTGGGTGTAGTTCTGTCTGCCCAAAGAACAAATGGCAGCTCCTCGGCCCATTTACCTTTCTTGGAACCCAGCTTCCTCTTAAGGTTATTGATGATAATTTTATTACTGGATTCTGCCTGCCCATTAGCCTGAGGGTGGACAGGTGTTGAAGTGATCATCTTGATGCCCCAGCTTTCACAAAAGCTCGTAGTCCTTTTGCCTATAAACTGGGAACCATTGTCACATATAATCTCCGCTGGAATCCCAAATCTGGTGAGGATGTTTCTTTTGATGAAGGATATCACTTCCTTTTCTCTCACTTGAACATAGGCTTCTGCTTCAATCCACTTGGAGAAATAATCTGTCATGGCAAGCATAAACACCTTTCCTCCAGGAGCCTGTGGCAGCTTACCCACAATATCCATGCCCCACTTCATGAAAGGCCGTGGGGATACTATAGGATGCAGATGCTCAGCAGGTTGGTGAAGGATATTGCCATGCCTTTGACAAGCATCGCACTTCTGTAAGAAGCTCGCGGCATCCCTCTTCATAGTTGGCCAATAGTACCCGAATCTGAGAACTTTAGAGAACAGCGCCCTGCCCCCGGTATGGTTTCCACAATCTCCACTGTGGATGTCTTCAAGCACCTCAAGAGCTTCTGACTTCTCTAGGCACCTTAAGTAGACACCTGCAAGAGATCTTCTATATAGGATATTATCAATTATAGTGTAGGGTACTACCTTTGTACGAAAAGCTCTGGGGTTCTCGCCCTTAGGAATCTCCCCATCTTTGAGATACTTCCGGATCGGGTATGTCCAGGATTCCTGGGCATCTTCAGGATTCTCAACGTTTGCACCTGCGTTATCGCCAACAGCCTGAGCTTCCTGTTGAGCTATTGCCGGTGTCAAGACGTGAGTTATTGGAATCTTAACATCCTCAGGGATCCTGAGCGATGAAGCCAAATTTGCTAAGGCATCAGCTTCTGCATTATCTTCTCTTGGTACCTGCGAAATACTAAAATTTTCGAAAAATAGAGACAGTTTTTTAACAATTTCAAGATATTTGATCAGATTCTCCCCCCTCACTGCATAAGAGCCATTAAATTGGTTAGTTAATAAGAGAGAATTAACAAACACTTGTATAGATAGGATTCCCATATCCCTGGCCAGCTGTAATCCAGCAATTAAAGCCTCGTACTCAGCTTCATTATTGGTAGCCTGGAATTCACAGGATATGGATAGAGGTATTATGTCCCCCTGTGGCGATTTCAGCAGGATTCCCAGCCCTGTTCCTCTGACATTCGAGGAGCCGTCAGTATAAAGGATCCAGTCTTCCTTGAGCTTCTCAAGTTGCTGGACTTCCTTTTCAACTTCTGGTTCAATGTCACTGCTGAAATCCGCCACAAAGTCGGCTAATGCTTGAGACTTGATCGCTGTTCTTGGTTCATATTTGATGTCATAGGCACTCAGCTTGACTGCCCACTTAGCCATCCTTCCTGACATTTCCGGCTTCCTAAGAACTGCCTTGATAGGATAGTTAGACATCACGATTATAGCATGTGTTTCAAAATAATGTCTAAGTTTAGTGGAAGCCATTATAAGAGATAAAATTAATTTTTCAAGGTGAGAATACCTGGACTCTGCGTCTAGCAGAGTTTTACTTACATAATATACCGGATGCTGCTGACCTTGATGGTCTTTTACCAGGACTGCACTGATTGAGCCTCCGGAAATGGCAAGATATAAATACAGTGGCTCCCCATCTTCTGGTTTCATTAGCAACGGGGCTGCTGACAAGTAATCTTTCAGGCACCTTAGAGCTTCCTCATGCTTCTCAGTCCACTCGAACTTCTTATTTTTCCTCAGGATATCATAGAAATCCTTGCTTTTCTCCGAGGACCTCGAAATAAACCTGTTGAGTGCCGCGATTCTTCCTGTCAACCTCTGCACTTCTTTGACATTTGATGGGGACTTGAGATTCAGAATTGCCTTAATCTGCTCTGGGCTTGCTTCGATTCCTCTTTCGGTGACCATATATCCTAAGAATTTTCCAGCTCGCACCCCAAAGTGGCATTTGGAGGGATTGAGCTTCATGTTATATTGATCAAGGATATCAAAGGCAGTCTGGAGATCCCTGACGTGATCTTCAGCTTTCTTGGACTTTACCACCATGTCATCTATGTAGACTTCCATCGTGTCCCCCAGTTGCTCTTTGAACATCATATTGACGAGCCTCTGGTAGGTGGCACCTGCATTTCTTAATCCAAAGGGCATAGCAGTATAACAATATATACCTGTTGGAGTCATGAATGCTGTATGCTCTTGATCGCAAGGTTCCATCTGAATTTGTTGGAATCCTGCTGAGGCATCCATGAAAGTGAGCATCTCGTGGCCAGCCGTGGCATCCACCATTGCATCGATGTGGGGAAGTGGAAACGGGTCCTTAGGACAGGCCTTATTCAAGTCTGTGTAATCAACACAAACTCTCCACTTTCCATTCTTCTTCTGGACCACCACCACATTTGCTAGCCACCTAGGATATTTGACTTCTCTGATCATCTTTGTTTTGAGAAGCTTGTCGACTTCCTCCTGGATGATTATATTTTTCTCTAGAGCGAACTTCCTCCTTTTCTGCTGTATAGGCCTGAAAGAAGGATCTAAACCAAGTTTATGAGTAATTATATGTTTAGAGATACCTGTCATATCTTCATGCTTCCAGGCGAAAGTTGAAGTTCTGGCTTTGAGAAGTTGGAATAATTCCTGCTCAACATTTGTTGGGATGCTCGTTCCCATGAGCACCTTGATTTCAGGATTCTTAGGGTCTAGAGGTATTTCTTTGACATCAAGCTCCCTGTCCTCCTGTGCTTCAGGTGCCTTTTTCTGTAATTGCTATCCCTTCGTCACCTTAGTGGTGCTCTTCATTGAAGTAGAATAACAGTTCTTGGCTTCCTGCTGGTCACTTTCAATTCTTACGACTCCCCAGGGTGTAGGAAGCTTGATACATTGGTGATAAGTTGAAGGAACTGCCTTCATCTCGTGAATCCAAGGCCTGCCAAGAATAATATTGCAACAAGAGAGAGAATCTATAACACAAAATTTTTGCATAGAGTTTACCCCCTCTATATATACTGGCAACCTGATATCCCCAACGGTGCTTTTAGTTTCACCGCTGAAGCTGACTAAAACCGAGGATCTTGGAACTATTTCAGTTTCTGGGATCCCCATCTTTTTGAGCACATCAAGTCGGATTATGTTTACTGAGCTCCCGTTATCAACCAGAATCCTGCGAACAAAATGGTTAGCAATATATAAAGTAACCACAAGACTATCATGGTGAGGATCCTGAACATGAGAACGGTCACTCTCATCAAAGGATATGAGTTTGTCTTGAGTCAGGGTGGATGTCCGGACAGGTCTGTCACCCTGTTCAGATTTGGATTCCTTGGCATGCTTCTTAGCTGAGGAATATGAAGTTCCACAGATGTCCGAGCCTCCTGAGATGAAGTTGATAATCTGGGCATCCTGTGGTGGAGAAGCTGCTCTCTGGGGCACCTTGTCGGCTTCTTGGGTCTTGACCTTCTTTCTGCCTAACAACTCCTTAAGATGCCCCTTGCTGAGTAGATAACTGATTTCCTTTCGGAGTGCTATACATTCGTCCGTCAGGTGGCCAAAATCTTCATGGAAGGCACACCACTTGGTCTTGTCCTTCCAGGATCCTTGTTTAGTATCCTTCCTGGGCCATCTTGCTTTTTCACCTAGATCCTGCATAGCACACATCAAACCACCAATGTCAACGGAAAAACAGTATTCAGATACCTTAGGATATTCCTCATCGTCATCGTCCTGGTCAACGGCGTTGACTTTGTGATTTTCCGGTTTGGAATATGGACGAGATCTATACGGCTTCCCGGGGGATTCCGCCTTTTTGCTGTTGGGATCGTATTTAGGAACCTCCAGTCTTTGGTGGATCCTCTTGTCATCTTCCAAACGAATAAATCTCAGAGCTCTACTGCGTACTTCATCAAGATTCCTGCAAGGAGCCATAACAAGGTCATCGTAAAAACGGGAATCTTTGGAGAGCCCCATTTTGAAGGCTTCCACGGCTGCTGCCATATCCAGATTAGGAATCTCAAGAGATTCTCGTCCGAATCTGGCAATATAGTCTCTGAGAGGCTCATCTGGCTTCTGAATTATTCGGTATAGGTCTCCTGTAAGCTTCTCAAAGGTCCTGCTGCAAGAAAATTGATTGTTAAACAAGTTAACTAAATGAGAAAATGACGTAATAGTGTTAGGAGGAATGCTCAGTAGCCATTTCATGGCTGGCCCTGTTAGGGTTGATCCGAAGCCTTTGCATAGACAGGCTTCCTTGATTTCTATCGGAATGGGATTGATCTCCGTACGCTCCCGATAATGTGCCACGTGTTCTTCAGGATCCGTGGTTCCATCATAAAGCTTCATACTTGGGGTCTGGAAACGCTTCGGGATCTCCACTTGGGATATTGGCCAAGTAAATCTAGATATCTTGTGGCTTTCCAAAGGAACCTCAGGTATAGGTTTTAGAATTCCTGGAACATTTGATATCATCTCTTTCAATTTCTGGAGCTCCCTAGCGATACTTGGATGAATACCTGCATCATAAGAAGCGCCCAGGTTAGAAATGATAGGGATTGAGTTAGTCATGTTACCAGAGGTAGGATTCTGGACTGGAATCCTGGGAGTGTAGCCATAGTTCGCTGGGAAGCTTGGCTCCGTAGTGGCTGCTGTTTGCATGGGAATGTCGTCACCATCATGCACTTCTGAGGAGCTAGTCTTGAAGATTCCTGCAGAAACAGAAGGGTTAGTGTATTGATATCCCTGGGAACTCTGGCTTGGATTCCCGGCAGAAAAGGGGTATCCTTGGGACGGCGAGGCTGAGGATCCCGACAGTGGCGGAATCCAAGGACCCTTATAGCGTGACTGTGAAGACTCTGGCGGGACAACTCCTGAGAATCCTGCAGCACTTTCTGCATATCCAGCGGCCTGAGAAGTCATTGTAGGAGCTGTGGTAAAGCATGATGCCGACTTGTAACTGTAGCGAGACGGATCTGAGGATCCTGAAGCATTGAAGTCAAGATGCCTTGGAAACAGAGGACTTGGTTTCTCCACAGGTTTCTTGGACTTTTTAAGTTCTTCAATCTCCTTCATCACCGTTTGGTTGGTCTTTTCTTGCTGATCCATTTGATTTTTCACCTGCCTGATCAAAGCAAACAAATCATTGTTAGTAACAACAGGATCAACAGATTGAACCTGGGATCCTGTGAAGACAGGATAGTCAGTTTTTCTCGGCTGCTCGTCCACACTTTTCTGACGGTCCACAGTTTTCTTCTGGTTTCCTGGAGCGGAAGGAAGAGGAGGAATGGAGGACGATGTGGAGGCCGAAACAGATTTCTGTGGGTTTGACATTGTCGGGATTGGAGATTAAATGAAACGAATGGGATTTCGGTAAGATTAAGCACCACTTGCCCCACGGTGGGCGCCAAACTGTTTTGGTCAAAAATTCACTTGAGAATCCTGTATTCCAAACTTAGATTGTGAGGTAGAGTGCTTAACGACCAAATGAGTAAGTAATCCAAGTAAGGGTGATAACACAAGGATTTTAGCGAGGAAAACTCCAGAATCCTTTGAGTTGCCTCTAGGAATCCTGGATAAAAACCTCGGGTGCCGGCTGGAAACCGCCACCAAGTCGATGTTATTAATTATCAAACGATTTGTTACAACGGGTTGGAGGTTTGATCGATCAGAGCTAAGTGATACAATAATTCGTAGTGGGAAACTAGTGTGCGAGTGCAGTTGTGTGTTCCTACTGATCGAATCCTCGATTTATATAACAAATACAATGATAACTAACTTTCCGGGATTCCCGGGATCCTATCGTCCAACTAACTCGACCGTTAGAGGCCTCTCCGTTCACTTGGTCCACGATCTTCTTCAGCTGGAGCGTAAGTTTCGGAGGTTGTTGATGATTCCGGTAATACCTGGTCAAATAGACATGTGGCAAAATATGAAGGTTAGTTAAAATAATATGATCAGGATACCTGAATGTACGAGATTCCCAGATGACAATAGGATTCCTGAACTGTCTGAGCTTCCTGTGAGCATCCTGAAAATACACCCTCAACAAGAAGTATACTAAAAACGAAAACAGAAAAGTTAAAAGTTTCGTGGCTAAATTAGAAAACAAAAAAACTTAAAACAAAAATAAAAGCTTTAAAAGTTAGAGGGTACAAAACGTAAGAGTATGAAACATATGTGGCCAAACTATGAAAACCAAAAGTTTACTATTTCGTTAAAAAAAACTAATTATAAAAGTTTAAGGGGTGGAGAGCGTCAAAGCCCCAAAGTGTTGTGGCCTAACTATGAAAAATGAAAAATATACTATCCATCTTCAAAATTTTATTGTTATATATATAATTAGACCTAAATAAATAATAAATAATACTTGAATAAATATTATTACACAAACTTAGATAAAAATTAAACATCATAAAAAATAGAAATGTTAGTTAAATACAAACCTATTTTACATTAAACATAATTAAAGTTGATTACAATTTAATATAAACATAAATAAACCTAATCAACTAAACATAATTATATCGTCACACCTAGTTATAGATTGAGAATTAAATTATGATGAACCGAATCTTAGAAGTTAATATTTATAGGTTTTTTTAAATATAACTGTTAAACGTATAGCCATTAAAAACTATAACCGTTGAATGTAGCCATTATTCGATTATTTAATTTATTATATTATTATATAAATAAAAAGAATTAATTTATTAGATAAAATATACTATATAAATACAATGAATTAATATATTAGATAAAAAAATAGTGATGTGAAAATAAAGGACATCGTTGCTACTAAAAACTGTTTGTGAAAAATGATAGAGAAGAGCTAATGATAGAGAAGAGCTAATGTGGTATGGTGACTGGACAACTCTTGAGAAAGGCTGCTCTCACCGT
>JBCNJP010001735.1:0-24000 GCA_039602395.1 Deinandra increscens subsp. villosa | reverse complement strand
ATCATCGCTTGTAGTTGCGCGGGCGTCAGGTTGATGTTGTTCCTTCCGGCTCTTCCAGACATTTTCTGGACAGTTTAAAGTAGGCAGTGTTCAGTCACAATTATATTTTATACATATCCCATAATATGTATATTATCCATTTCCCGTTATCCCACTATTAGTCCAGAAAAATTTTGTGCGAGTTCGAGGCGTCGTCGGAGAACGTCATAAGTCGTAAGTAGCTATCGTCGAAAGTCGGCCTTCCCATAAAAGTCACCGTCGGCGTAGTCATCGTAGTAGAAATCAGGACGTAGCGTGTAGTATCGTTTCGTTGTCGCTTTCCCCAGAATAGTGCGCGTATTATCGTTCGCGTTTCGTATTCGTGTGTGACATTTTCCTAAGGTTTTTCTGTTAGACTACTTAGACACGGTCTACATATATCTATATATATATATACATACGAAGCGTTTACTTACACAGCAGAGCGAGTATCCCAGGTTGGCACGTAAAAATCTTGTTTCGGGAATTTGTTTGTTCGTTTGTAACTAAGGTTTCAAGTTGCAGTTTCCAAATCGTTTTAGAAAATGATTCCAGTTCTCTGCAACCTGTGGCTCTGATACCAATCTGTCACACCCCCAACTAACCACTAACGGAGTTTATACCGTTAAGGGGCGCGACTAGACCAGGACCACAACCATTAGTTACAAATACTAAACGAATCAGAGTAAAGTCCAAATGTTCATAAATAAAATAGTTTCAAAAGTTACGCAGCGGAATGTAAACATAAATATCTTAGCACTAACCGCGTGCTTTAATTACAAAACATAATTTGTTATATAAATTCCCAAGTTAGTTCAAATAAAAGTAAACATTTTCTTGAGCCATGTCAACCTCCTCCGGATACTCCTCAGCGATCTGCAAAAGTCAAAACCACGCAAGTGTCAACCAAAAGGCTGGTGAGTTCACGGTGAGCTTGTCATGCATTGGCCCGGTCTCATAATCATTTTCTTTGTCAACATATACATACGTAATATTTGTTTTATGAAAGACGATGCTTTTAAACGTCAATTACCGATTATTTAATATGTGCTTAGTCTTGTAAGAATTAAAGAGCTCAACCGATATCGCGGGTAGCTAATCCGTCGTTTCATGCACTAAGGAAGATTGTACCAAGCTGACTATTTATTCTGCGGTGTTCCACCGTCATTTATTTTTATTTGCGGACTTTCGTCACTGCTCTTTTTTTTGCCTCCCCCGTGTCCTCCTCTTGGGATCACGGTGTCAAATAGGCTGATATTGTTCCCCGTGCACCTCCAGTGCCCCGGAGCGGAGTTTGTCAAACTCCAGTAGATCTACCCAACATCCCCTCGCTTCCACGAATTAATGGCACAATTAATTATGAGGACTTTTTATTTAAACAAAACATTCCTTAGAAATCATGTGATATCATTTGGTTTAAAGCCTTTAACGTATGGTAGCCATATTAAAACATTTCACTTAGGGTTTCTTTCGAACCCAAAAATCATTTATCAGTTTTATTTCTCGTAAACAGCGACTTGAATTCCCCCCCCCCCCCCAAGTGTTCCCATAAACACTTGGTGAAAGACAGTCGACTTTTATTCGTCCGGTGCTCAGCACTCGTAAGTTTTGTCAGCATTGTTTTTAAGTTGTTCTTTCCATCCCTAACGGGATCGTATCTTGCGGGTTAGTGACACTCACCTTTGGTTGCTCGGCTAGACTTGCTTAATTATCCTTGAATTGATTTCTTAATGAAGACCTATAATTCATTTAGGTCTTATATATTAGTCTTGTGTCTAATTCATTTCAAACAACGTTCACTATGGCCCATAACATAGCACGTTAAACTAAGACACGACATATCGACACACGACACCGATGGTTGATCATAAACAAGGGTTCATATACATCAGAAATCAAACAGGTATCATCATAGCATAATCATGTAAGTCATGGTATAATCATGTAGGTCATGGCATAACACTCAAGTAAATTGCACAAGTTTAGATTCTGGTCACAGTTTCGCTAGCCTAGTTTCGCTAGGCAGTTTCGCTGTGTACACGAGCAGCACTTTCGCTAGGCAATGCCCGGTTCCGTTTACGATCCCGCTGTAAACCCTAACCCGCCGCCGCACCGTCACCGGAAAACGGTTTCCAGCCATCTCCGACCATCCTCCGCCTCATTCGAGCACCTCTTTCCGTTCGAAATCACTTTCCGACCTCAAATACCTCGAAACCCCTCTTCAATCGACTGTGTTTGTCAAGTTTTCGCAGCTCTTGTGTTTTAAACCCTAGGTCACAATCGCATACCCTTTTTGGCACTTTTCGAGAAATTGTTTGCGTGAATAGAAGTCGGAATCGAGTTTGAAACACTTGAAAGGTAGTTGTTGTTGGTCTGTTTAAGTATTTGAGGTGTTTAATGGTGTTTACGAGCTTTTGCAGGTTTTATCTATGGTGGAAATGGTGATTACGACTTCTCAGTGAAGAAGACGACGTTTGAGTGTCTACGATCGTTGATTACGATCGTAGATTACGACTGGCGATTACGATCTGAGTTTACAACATCTGTTTCCGATCCGAGTTTACAACATCTGTTTCCGATCCGAGTTTACGACATTTATTGATTACGATCGGGCTGTTGTGTTTGAATCTGTGTTTACAATTGGGCTTATCGTTTACGATTGGCTCAAATCGTAAACCCATTTCAGAAATCGTAAACTCAGTTTATGGGTCGTAATCTCTGCATAGAATCATAAAAAAAAAAAAAACTTAATCTTTTTAAATTTCATCAGACTTGATTATTAACGAGCAATTAATAATTTTGAGATCTCATTAAATTTGAACGGTTTTTGAGATAAAATTTGTCGGTGATTGTAAGCATGTGCTTAATTCAATTATTTTCCCTAAAAAGTTCAAATTGAAATTTTGTGAAGTTCAAAAGTAAAATGTGATCGTCAATTGAACAAGTAAAGGGTTAATAATCATATTTGCTTATTAAAGATTGAATATGTCTGATGCATGTGTCTTGTCTGTCTCAGATGGCGGAAGAAATGCTTATTGGAGATATAAAGTATGAACCAAACCATTGCATGCCGGCATACCTAGAAGACCCGCCAGAAAAACACATGGAGTTATTTTACTCACTGGTGGCCGGAATGAACACGTGCAAGATTAACCATGCCTTGAGGACAAATGTGCTCATCGACGAGATGCTGGTTAGAGAATTTTGGGGAACTGCCAGGGTAAATTCTGACAAGACTAGGATTACCGCAACGGTCAATAACAGGCAAATTGTCATTGAAGAAGAAGACATAAGGCAGGGCCTGAACATTACAGATGAAGCTTCTGATCCAGTCACATACACAAAGGAGGTAGTTCTTGCTGGTGCTCAATCTATGGGGTACGAGGGGAAGTTTCCGCCGATCTTCAAAAAGCTTCTGCCGCACTACTGGAGGTGCCTGGCACATTATATGCAGAAGTCTTTCCTAGGGAAGAGAACCAGTTTCGATCAATTGAATCAACTTCATGGAACTGCATTTGTAGCCCTTGCATTAGATTGGAAGTTCAATTTTTCAAAGATGATGCTGCTAGACTGGGCAGTTAATGCCATGCTGAGCGCCAGAGAGCAGTTTTTGATGACACCTAGATTTGTGCAGATGGTGATAATGAAGAAGTATCCGATGATAGAGGAAAGAATTGAGAAGCTTGATGTAAAAGTGATGGATATTGGAGTCTTTGGTCTGCAAACCCAAGACAGACCAGGCAAGCAGACATTTGAAGGAAGATTGGAGTGGGTTAAGAGAGGTGCATTCCCTGAAGTGGCACGGGAACAAGTAATGGATGACTCTGAGCCAGAGGCAGATGTGCCTGAAGTTAATGCATCAATTGCCGAAGACCAAGACTTGACAGTAACTCAAGCTGTTAATGTTCAAGATGAAGATGTCATTCCATCCGATGAAGAAAATATCATGGATGACATTCTGGCTGGGTAGGACGTAACTGAAGATGATATTTATGGGGACTTGGAGCCACTAACCCATAAAAGGTCAAGAGAAGATATGGTTGGGTCGTCTGGCAGTGATGATACACCTCCTGAGCTGAATATAAACGTTGATGAAGCTTTCGTAGAAGAACCCGTCCCTGCTCGTGAACCATCTCCGCGAAAGAAATCTGATCCTAGGAGCATACGGTTCAAGTTCACCAAGACAAGCTCAAGCCTTTTGGTTGTACAACCAGCTGGACCTAGTTCTGAGGGTGCCAGTGGTCAAGAAGAAACTGTTAATGAAGCCCTTCAAGAGCAACCGTCTCTCACACAGACTGAAGATGGTGATGATCAACCTGCCCCTGTGCAGCAAGCTAGTCCGATTCTGAACGTGCAAAGCCCTGTACGTGAAGATAGGCAATTTCTGGAGGTTGAGAGCACCTTCGTTGTTCCAAGTCCGGTTAGAGTAAACATCTCTACCGCGACCAGCCAACCACTCGCGGCTCCAGGTTTCCGCCCATTGATGGCTGCTGAGCTTCCAGTTGATTTGAGGATTAGTGCTGATCCTCAGATCAACTTCCTGATCTCTCAGAATAGGATCAGACAGAATGAGATCAAGGCTCTCATGGAAGAAAACCAGCGTTTGAGAGAGAAGGAGGAGGCAAGCAGCAAATATATGAGAGAGTATGAGGTGGCAGACAAGGAAAGAATGGAATATCTTTACAAGATGATAAAGGACCTGAGAAGGAAGGTTAATCAACTGACAGATGGTGCAGGGCCTGACAACACGGGTGCCTCTGGTCAGAGTTCATCTCAGGGAACTCAAGTTGCTGAGGAGACTGACGAAGGAGATGAGAATATAGTGATGCCGGATTACGCCCACTGTGGCAGGATCATCTCAAAGGCTCCAAGTTTCCACGAAAACTGGTTCAAGGAGTTTTTCCAAGGACCAGCTGACGTTGGTGAAAGCTCAATTGATAAGCGTGGGAGTCGTGAGGCAATCTTATGTTGGCACTACGATATGGAGAAGAAAATCTTTGCCGTGATCCGTGACGGCTATAGTCCAGTGGAGTACTACTCTACACGTGCTCAATTCCACTCCTGGACTGAGCCTGAGATCAGGAGCCTTCTGAGAGCTCCATTTATTAACAGGTGGAATGGACCAGAAGGTAATCAGATCAGAGATAATCTGCTTGGCCACATGGAGAATGATTTCAGAGATTTCGAGCTGAAGGAGGTCAGGTGGAGAGAGACCGGGACTGACCCTGTGACAGGGGAGACTATTGGAGAAGCACGGAGGCCACCAACTAAGCGCACAAGGGTGATTAATATGTTGGATGAGATCGAGGATGAAACACTGGTAAGAAACTTTGATTGCTGGTATTACGATCCAACAACACATGAAGTGGTGGTTCTCTGCAAGCCGATGCGTCAATTCAGATTTTATGACCCGGTGGATTTGCTTAGATTTGGTGAGAAAGATATCAAGCTTCTGGCCACCCAACCCATCCTTGGAGACGAGAATGACATGGCAAATGCTATAAGGGTTGGTATTTTTGATGGGGCAGCAAAGAAGATTGTAGAGAAGGGATGGTGGTTCAACAACGTTCAAACCTCATTCAGATTTGATTTGCTGCTGCCGTGAAGTGGTCTAATGGTTCATGCCTAGGGGAAGATTGTAGGGCTATATTATGTAAGGCATGAACATTAGTTGGGCTTTTGTATTTGGGCTTAATCTAGCTTAGTTAATAGGCCATGTGGGCCATTTTTATGTTTATGATTGGGCTAAATTAGTGTTTATGATTGGGCCAAGCTTTTGTATGAGGTGGTATAAATACCACCTCATTGTAATCGTTTTTCCCAAGCTTTTCTATACACATTTCACCATTTACGATTTCTCTCTCTCTTGTGTGTTTACGATCAGCTTCCTTTAGTGGGTTTTCATCATTCAAGACTTCATCTTTTCACAAGATCTCGTTTATTCTTCCACTATTGTTCTTGAATCAAGCTTGTACGAGGATTCCGCACTCGTATTTGTCTAGATATCGTGTTGTTTGGTTGATTTCGGACCTACAAGTCACAATCCATGAATTAACAAAAACGTATGATGTGAATTCCCATATTTTATGTCAATTGACCCACAATTTGATAGGCGATCAAATTGACCTACAAAACAAACATAGAAGTAGGCAACAAATTTGATTTCATATAATTTACAAAAGAACAAACCTGAAAGAGCAAAGCACTAAGAGAGGGCATTTGCGATTTAGCAGATAGACACCACCGGGTTCTTCATATCTCCGCCACAATCGTCACCCCTTTCTTCACATGACCGCTCAATTCATCTATCACCACCCTATACGATGTCAGATTCGACGAAAAGAACGGGAAGCAAAACCTTAGCATCGTCGTGGCCACAGATCGGAAGCAACAAAGAGAGAGAGATCGGTTCAAGAAAGAGAGAGAGCTCTTCGAAACCGTCGCAACTCCGGTGACCTGTAAATCGCCTACTGAGATCGAACTGGGTTTTAGATATGATGTTCTGGATATGATGTTCTTGGTAGGTTGTTGACATCTTTAGAGAGAGGAGATGAGAGCGAATTTAAAGAGAGGAGAGAGAGGGTCATACAGATCTGAAGATCGCATGTGATCGTAGAGGTGGTGACGGAGAGGAGGAGACTTACGGTGGCCAGGCAGAAGGCGGCGAAGGAAGCAAACGAAGAGAGAGAGAGGGAGAGATAAGTAATTTCTGTCTTGAGAAAAAGGAAAGTAGAGAGAGACGTGTCATAAAACTGACCATGATAAGTGTCAAGCATGACAGGTGTAAGGCAAAAAAATTGGGAGGGATCAGGATTAGAACGTGAAACCTCCGGTTTGAAACCAAAGCACGCCTCAAAATCGAAGCAATCCCGAAAAACTTAATACAAAACGTAACTAAACAACTGAAAAAGTAAAAAAATTAAAAAAAAAAAAATCCACATGGCAACCAACGACAAGACCACGTGGACGGAATATTCCAATAACAGAGTATATATCAGCTTTCAAAAATGATATATAAGGTAAATTAGTCTTGTTTCCACCGGAGAAGAAATAATTAAAAGAGTAATCGTGATCCTTTATCTATACAAACTTTCAAGTTTCGGGCCCTCTAGTTTGGCATCGTCGTCATCTTGGGAAGAAAAATAAGAAGAAAAAAAAAAGGGGTCAAAAGCCCAATCTCTCTCTCTCTCTCTATACACACACGATTCGTGTTTCGCAAATTTCAAATCCCTAATCTCTTCAACATTTTTATTGAATTATACATCGACATCATAATCTTGAATCGAAATTCGCATCGTTCACTTTACCCTTGTTGATTTCTTGTTACTGGGCTTGAAAACCCTAGTTTCACTGACAGCCCCCCTCCCTCAGAAACCCTAGTTTGCATTCGCGAACTTCCCACAACTGCGATTTGCATGCTTCGAACTTGATTCAGGGTTTATTGCGTAATTCCCCTGCTTGATTTCAAAGGTATGCTTAATTTTTCAGCCATGGAATGGGCCGTTTTGATTTTTTTATGAGTTGAATTTGGATTTCTGGGCATTAATTAAAGTTTAGTTATTTTGATTGAACACGGAGCTCAGGGAAACTGGGACAAGTATACATGATGATGAGATCATTGTATCGATCATTTAATGTTTCTGGTGGCAATCACTGACTAACGGACATTGAAACTTTGTGCCTAGGCCACACATGGATTATTTGTCAAATTTCTAAACTTTAGCAAGTATTTGTGTATGGACGGACTCGAGAGCTGAAAACCTAATTATGCTGCTCTTACACTGTTATTTTATGAGTGTACATGCACACGTGTGGTGTAAAAAGTATCCGGATTTGGATCCAGTGGACGTTTTCCATTGCCGTGATTCTTAACTTAAGAGATCAAACTTTCTGACCTTGGTTTTCCTGTTTTATTTCTTTCTTCCTATCCCCCACCCCCCTTTTCTGTATGTTCAATGTGGAGAGGAACTTTTATTAGGACGTGATATTTATGTTCAGTTTGTGCAGCAAACATAATATGGAATTTAACTTGTTTGTGTAAGGGAAGGGAATTGTATGCATTACCCCACGTCCTTACCTGAGTTATGCACTTTAGTATTATATGCTTTTATGTGTAGTTATATAAAAAATGCATTAAGGGGGGAATGGAATTAAGGTGTTACATGAGTGTTGATTGTTCAAGCACACTCAACTATTGTCTTCAGAATCACTGATTGAAACTCCATCCCTTAGTAGTTCCAACAAGATTAGTTATTTATAAAAAGTTAACCTTGCATTTCACAATTCGTAGTTTATTATATTATATGTGCATACTTGATGTTGCGCTCTAAGGAATCCATACCGTGCCTATGTGTCATTTAATGAGTAAACATCTGTCGCTGTTTCTTAAAATAATCATCCATTATGAATATTTAGATTCGGCCAAAATAAGTATATAGAGACAACAGCGTGCAGTATCTAATGCAGGTTAATTAACATGGTAATTGCAGTGATTCAATGTGCGAGACAATATGTGGGCCATAGTTTGGAGAGATGCAAAGGTATCATGCTACAAACTGCACTAGTGCAGTCAGTAACAGTGCAACTTGTGGCTCATTAGGCAGGGATACTTCCCGAGCCGAGTCATCTGCACTTCCAGCTAACTTTCCACTAAATCGGTATTTGTTGTCATTTTATTTTTCATCTCAAAATATATGCAATATTATTATAAATGTATCTTCTGTATTAAATTTGTTTGCCAAGCGTCTTTTCTTAATGTTGTTGTCCTTTGGCAAACTTATTGAAATGACTTAATTTTTTTTTCTAGCCGCCCTTCACAACTTGCTCCATACAAATTAAGGTGTGAGAAAGATTCCCTGAATTCAAGGTAATTTCTATATTCTTCCATTTTTGCATGATTTGTATCTTTTATGTTAGCAGCATTCCCCCCCCCCCCCCCCCCCCCTACTGGTTTCACGTAATTGTTTTTGAATTATTCCCCTCTTGTGTTGTCAGACTTCCTCCACCTGACTTTAACCCTCCAACTATAAATTGCCCTGAGGAGACGCTTACAAAGGAGTATGTGCTTGCTGGATACAGAGAGACAGTTGAGGGGCTTGAGGTATGACTTAAAAAAATTTATATACTGCTATCATAATTTGAACCCAGAATTTCCACCTTTCTTGCTGAGTTTAGGTTTCCCAGTTTATTAAGTAGCTTGCTTCCAATTATTTTAAACTTGTTTTTTTTGGCAGGAGTCTCGAGAGATATCGCTATCACAGATTTCAACATTTACCAAACCTGTTATCTTAAAGTGCAAGGAGGTAAATCTTGTCATGCCAGCCAATCAGCTGCAGCATTGTTATCACATTATTCTGACCAGACATTATGATATTCTGCAGGCAATCAGAAAATATCACCGAGCAATCAATGAATCTCGTGCTAAAAAACGCAAGGTATTATCTGTTATGCTTGTATCCTTGATATACATGGCATCACCTTGTATCTATACCTTGACGGACAGATGGAGTTATGTAACTACCTTAGCAGTCTATATATATGTATCTGTGTGCATGTCTAGAATGGCTAACTCTCAGACCGTCTAAACCTACTCCTAAATTCTACACCATGGGACTAGAACCCCCAATCACTTAGGGAGGAACACCTATACCCCCCCCCCCCCCTCTCTTTTAATACTGCTAGGCTGCAAGCTCTTTGGTAGCAACTTATATATATATATATATATATATATATATATATATTTGAATGTAATGTTAAATTGAAGGCTTGAATTTTGAATTATATTTATGTGTTGCAGGCTGGTCAAGTGTATGGAGTCCCTCTTACTGGTAATTTATTGAGTAAGCCTGGTGTTTTCCCAGAACAAAAACCCAGCGGCGAAGATTTTCGGAAGAAATGGATCGAGGTTTGCCTCTAAATTTCCATAGTTGCATTCTACCTTCATTTATTTTCAGTTTTGCTTCGTGTTTGGTCTTCCTTGATTCTTTTAATGCAAATCAAGCATGTTCAGTGTTGTATATTTTTCCTTCATACAATTTTTAATTATACATTGGTTAAAGCTTCATGTTTGTGATATGAATTTAAACCTAATTGTTTGATACTTACTTTACAGGGTTTGTCTCAACAGCATAAACGTTTACGGTCCTTAGCGGATCATGTTCCTCATGGTTATAGAAGGAAATCACTTTTTGAAGTTCTTATTAGAAACAATGTACCACTATTAAGGGCGACTTGGTTTATTAAAGTAACATACCTTAATCAGGTACTGATAGGATCATTATACCATATTTTGGCAATTAAAGAGTATTTATTGTTGGAATGTAGCAGATCATGGTTTTATTTTGCAGGTTCGACCTGGGTCTTCAAGTACATCTTCCGGATCATCTGATAAAATTCGGTTTTCTCGCTCAGACCAGTGGACGAAAGATGTTATTGAGTATTTACAATATCTTTTGGATGAATTTGCATCTAAAAGTAATTCCCATTCTACCCTCCATGTTAAGGACCGATCACCCCGGTTTGCTTATGGTGGGTCCCACCAGCACATGAATGACCCCGTTGACGGTGAGGAGCCATCTTTACATTTTAAATGGTGGTATGTGATTCGAATCATACACTGGCATTACGCAGAAGGGTTGCTTCTCCCTTCTTTAATAATTGATTGGGTTCTTAATCAGTTGCAGGTAATCCTTTTGAATCTCAGCATTGACATACTTCTAAAGATGGGTAAATGGGTGGGTAGGGTAACAGATCAAACAAGTTCAGGTCAAATTGAATAATTTTCTCGATTTGGGTTGGTTCATTTGGGCCTGAGTTATCCCCCCCCCCCAAATTTTTTGACAGTTATATAAGTAATGAGTCAAAATATGATTAGAAGTTATATTATTTTGATAACAATATATTTTCTGAATTATATGATGTATGGTTTTTATGCAATTAAGATACACTTTGGGTGACTTCGACTTGTTTCTTATATAGCTTATTTTATTTTATATTTATCTGTATAAAAAATCAGCTTGTCATAAAACACACCACCCCTTAATAAGTGAATGGGTCGAAGTTGCCACATCTGCATCTTTCCATCCCACCATTTATATAAAATATCCCTATTTTGTCATTTGCAGGAGAAGGAATTGCTTGGGATTTTGCAGTTATTGTTGCCTATCATATATGGTGTTATAGAAACTATCATTTTATCTCAGAATTATGTCTGTACCCTTGTGGGAATAGCTGTTCGGTTTATTCAAGAACCATCTCCAGGTGGTTTGGATCTTGTGGATAACTCTAGAAGGGCATATACCATATCTGCTTTGGCTGAAATTCTTCGATATCTAATACTTGCAGTGCCTGATACTTTTGTCGCCCTAAATTGCTTTCCACTCCCATCTTGCGTGGTTTCAAATGCAGCAAATGATGGTAATTTAATTGCACGGGTAACTGTGGAAGGTGGGTATAAAGGGCAACATTTGTCCATCAATTCGGTTGTTTCTTCAATACAGAAATGTGCAATCAATCTTTCAAGAGCTGCAAAACCAGGCCATTCGGGTCAAAATGTGGCAAAAGCCGTGCATGAATTAGATAAAACTCTTATTCATGGAGATATTAATATTGCTTACAAGTGTATGTTTGTGGATTTCTGTGATGGAACAGCTGATAAAAGATGGATTGCAGATGTCGACCCACATTTACGGTCAACTCTTAAATGGATTGGTACAATTGGGTCTTCATTTTTGTGCTCCGTATTTTTTATTTGCGAATGGGCCACATGTGATTTCCGCAATTTTCGAACAGGCCTGCCTCGTAATGTTAAATTTACTGGGAAGCGAGACTTTTCTCAGATATATATTGCAACTCGGCTTTTAGAGATGAAGATGAAAAACATGCGAAGATCAAGCAAGTCAGTAGCTGGTGTTGGAAAAGTGAAAGATTTGTCACATATCTTCCAGAGTCCAGGCCCGTTACATGATATTGTCGTGTGCTGGCTTGATCAACACCAAGCGCAGAATGGAGAAGGATTTAAGCGTGTTCAACTACTCATAAATGAACTCATTCGATCTGGAATCTTTTATCCTCAAGCGTATGTGAGGGAGCTTATTGTTAGTGGAATCACAGGTTGGAATGACACAGTGGTTGACTTAGAGCGAAAGAGGAGACATTATAAACTCCTGAAAAGTCTTCCTGGTTCATATATTCAAGATGCACTCCAAGAAGCACAAATTGCCGAAATGTCTCTTATATATGAAGTCATGGATATCTACTCAAATGAACGCCGTCTCTTGCTTCGTGAACTTGTCGACCGCCCACAAATTTTTGTTGGTTTAAATAAGCGAAAAATCCACCAAAAGTTTGGAAAAGATAAGTGGAAAATACCATTACCATCACCTGTATCTGATTCCTATCCAAATAAAGCTGTCAATAGAAAGATTGAAAAACTAATGGATTCTATTGCTGCCCTGCTCCGTTTTCCAAATTCCCATTCTATGGCTACCACAGGGAGCAATCATGATGAGTCTCTGGGTGTTAAATGGGCCACTGGGTCAACAGTTATCAGTGAAGGAACACCTGGATGTGAAGAATGCAAACGAGCTAAAAGACAAAAAGTAGAAGAAAAAAGTCCATATCTTTCTGACGGCGAGGACATTTGGTGGGTTAAAAAGGGGGTTACCCTCAAGTCTATGGAGTCTTTCAGAGCAGCTGAACCACCGGTCAAACAAGTCAAACAATCCACAAGAGGCAGACAAAAAATGGTCCGTAAGACTTCGAGTCTGGCTCAGTTAGCTGCCGCTAGAATTGATGGCAGCCAGGGTGCATCCACTAGCCATGTATGTGATAGTAGAGTAAACTGTCCCCACCATGGAAATGGAAACGGTAACGATAACGATGCCCCCAAAACAACCGATTCAGTCAGAACCGTTCATTCAGGAGATGTTTATTTGATTGGGAAGGCGATGAAACGTGTACCATTAGACGAGAAACAGGTAATTGTAGTGTGGTTGACAGGTATGGTGAGACAGCTTCTTGATGAGGCTGGAAAGATCACCGAGACTGCACCGAAAGTGGGTCATTATGGTAGGAGTTTGTCTCCTGTTGATGATAAATGGTCGGCAAAATGGAAGCTTGGTGAGGATGAATTATCCAACATCTTGTACTTGATGGATGTTTGTAATGATTTAGTTTCTGCAGCCCGATTGCTTGTTTGGTTGTTGTCTAAAGTTCCTATCAACCCGATTCCTGCAGTTCATGGTGGGAGGAATGTTATGATTCTACCAAGGAATGTTGAAAACCAACAGTTTGCGGTTGGAGAGACGTATATTTTGTCATCTCTCAGAAGGTTTTTTTCTCACTCTTGAAACTTTTTGTCGGTTAACACACACACACAGACACACATTTATTTAAAGATTCTTGATCTTAAACCTTTTTGGTCAGGTATGAGAACATACTTGCTGCAGCTAATCTTATTCCCGAGACGTTATCCGCCATGATGCGTCGCACATCAGTAGTTATGGCATCCAATGGACGGGTTTCTGGTTCAGTGGCTTTATTCTTTGCCCGGCAGATGTTAAAGAAATACAGCCATGTGGCGAGTGTTGCTGACTGGATAAAAAACTTTAAAACAGCATCTGATAAAAGACTCATTATGGAACTTGAATCTGGTAGATCATCTGATGGAGAATTCGGTTTCCCACTTGGTGTTCCTGCAGGAATCCAAGATTTTGATGATTTTTTACTTAAAAAAATAAGTGGTGTTCGTATCTCAAGGGTTGGTTTAAACATGCGGGATACGGTCCAAAGACTTGTAGATGAAGCAGTCCCTGCCTTTTATGGTCAAGAAAATAAGTCTTTTACAGGTGTCCAAGTGAAAAAACCAAGTGTTGACAACCCCAATGATGGGTACCTGATAGCTCAGCAAGTTGTAAAAGGGCTATTGGATTGCATGAGACAAACAGGTGGTGCAGCCCAAGAGGGTGACCCGACTTTAGTTGCCTTTGCTGTTTCTGCAATTGTTACTAACGTTGGGCAGGTGACTGCTAAAATTACAGAAATAACACCACTTTCATTGTCCTTCGCTAGACACATGTTACGTGTCCATCTCACGTGTTTGTCAATTCTAAAAGATGCACTTGGCGAACGGCAAAGTCGGGTTTTTGAAATTGCTCTGGCAACCGAAGCTTCTTCTGCCCTAATTCAAGTTTTCTCTCCTCCAAAAGCTTCCCGTGGTCAATTACAACTTTCTCCTGAAACCCGTGATTCAATGTCCAATGAAAACCCAACCTTTTCAAAAGCTGCTAAAACAACAGGTGCAGTTTCTGCACTTGTTATTGAAGCTGTTCTTCAGGGTATTGTTAGCCTTGAAAGATTGGTTACAGTTTTCAGATTAAAAGAAGGGATGAACGTGATTCAGTTTGTAAGGAGTGCACGATCTAATTCGAACGGCAATGCACGGTCTGCGGTCGATTTAAAAACTGATCATTTGGTTGAAGTCTCGGTTCATTGGTTTAGGGTTCTTATCGGGAACTGCAGGACTGTTTCTGATGGATTTATTGTCGAGCTTTTGGGTGAATCTTCTATTGTAGCATTATCAAGAATCCAACGAATGCTTCCTATTAACCTTGTTTTTCCACCTGCATTTGCTATTTTTGGATTTTTGGTATGGAAACAGTTCATACTCAATGCAAATGTTGTGGCCCGTGACAACATTTTCCAATTGTTTCAATCGTTAACATCTGCTATCAATGATGCCATAAAGCATTTGCCCTTCCGTGACGTGTGTCTAAGAGAATGTGCTACCTTATACGATATCGTAGTTGCTGATACAAGTGACTCTGAGTTTGCCGCCATGCTGGATCTTAGTGGGCCTAATTTGCACTCAAAGATGACTGCTTTTGTCCCCCTACGAGCACGAATCTTTCTGAACGCCATTGTCGATTGTCATTTGCCTGCCGAAATTATGTCATATGATGATGGGAACCGGGCTTCCGGGCATACCAAGTTAAGCGAGATGAAGCTTCTTGATAAGCTTGTTTATATTCTTGACACCTTGCAACCTGCTAAATTTCATTGGCAATGGGTTGAGCTCAGGTTGTTATTAAATGAACAGGCTCTAATTGAAAAAGTAGAAGCCCGTGACACTTCATTAGTAGAAGCATTAAGCTCGTTTTCACCAAATAATGAAAATATCGGGACTTCCGAGAATGAAAATAACTTCATCCAGATGGTGTTGACCCGGCTTCTGGTCAGACCTGATGCTGCCCCCCTTTTCTCAGAGGTGGTACACCTTCTTGGGAGGTCACTAGAAGACGAAGTACTTTTGCAAGCAAAGTGGTTCTTAAGAGGTCATGATGTTCTTTTTGGACGAAAATCGATTCGGCAACGGTTAATCAATATAGCCGAGAGTAAAGGCTTGTCGACTAAGATTCATTTTTCAAAACCATGGGGTTGGTGTAATATATCTCCAGGAGCGGGGCTGATAAGAAAAGGAAATAAGAGGAAGTTTGAGACGGTTTCTCTTGAAGAAGGGGAGGTAGTTGATGACGGAAATGGGCACGACATAAAACGGCATTTTTCTAGAACATTTGGTCCGGTTTCTGACGTTGAAGCATTTATTGTCAGTCAACAACATGTGACCGAGAAAGCGTTAGTGGAATTACTTCTTCCATGCATTGACCAAAGCTCTGATGATTCTCGTGTTACTTTTGCTGGTGATTTAATTAAGCAGATGAATGAAATCGAACAACAGATAAGTAATGTTACTCATGGAGTTCATAAACAAGTGGGACCTGTTTCTTCTGGGATTGAAGGACCTGCAAGTAAAGTGAATACCCGTAAGGGTTTGAGAGGAGGTAGTCCTGGATTGGCCCGACGTCCTGCAGGACCTGTTGAAATGATGCTGCCATCTCCATCAGCATTACGAGCTTCAATGTCATTGCGTTTGCAGTTACTCCTAAGATTGCTCCCTGTAATCTGTGCTGATGGGTAAGAATGTGGAAATTTGTTGTGATAAGTGTATTGCATCGAGTATATGCAACTTAATAAGATCTAGTTAATCTGAGGCTGTGTGAAAAGTTACGACCTTCAACGTTATATGATAAAATTAAACCTTTTTTGAAACTCTATATTTGTACTAGTGTCTCCCCTCCTGATGACTTATTTTAAGACACAAGAAAACTCATCTTAACTTGTCTTATACCCTTTAATTTATGATTGTAACTTTGATATTTACTTGCTAAATACTATCATTTTACATGATTGAGTGTTGACAATCTCATTTAACGAGCAGAAACATGTTGAAACAGTTCACATAGAACTAATAAATTTCTAGAAGTGTGTCACAGCAGGTTGTTGCATTGATCACTTGTCACTTTTTTTTATCTGCAGGTTGTTAATATTCTGGGTCACTATTAAACTATTCAACTATTAGCTAGTTTTTTACCCATTTCCCTCGTTATCGATAAACACAACCTGAACAGACC
Source organism: Deinandra increscens subsp. villosa (assembly GCA_039602395.1). NCBI lineage: Eukaryota > Viridiplantae > Streptophyta > Magnoliopsida > Asterales > Asteraceae > Deinandra > Deinandra increscens. Next base: position 7,513 of record JBCNJP010001735.1, on the reverse strand, counting down.
TAACTTTTTGAATCAGTTTCACTTGTTACAAACATGAGCCTTGTATTGTAAAATAGATCCAGCTGGCATGTCTATGTTATCTGGTGACTTATTGCAGGGTCATTTTCTGTTGTGATAAATGGTGTTAGGTTTGTTTATTAGAAAAAGCTTTTTTGGTACTTACGTAGTTTGCAATTTATGTGTTAGGGATCCATCTTCCCGTAACATGAGGCACACGCTTGCTTTGGTAGTCCTTCGGCTTCTTGGGAGTAGGGTTGTTCATGAGGATGCAGATCTTTCTAACCACCCTACTTGTGCTACTGTTGCTTTGGGTGAAAGCCTTTTTGATCGTCTTTTATTGGTGCTGCATGCACTCTTGAGCACCTCCCTTCCCTGGTGGCTGAGGCCAAAGTTCCTTTCCAAGTCTACCTCTGAAGGTTCTAGGGACTCCACCTTATTTGATCACGAAGTTGCAGAAAGCTTACAGGTATGCATCTTGTAAATGACAAAAGTACCATAGTTTACATTGAATAAATGCTTTTTGATAGATCGATACAAAGGGATTTTTTGTCTCCTCGGCCCTCGCAAATTTAAGGGTTGAATTGGCAATGGTGGGATTTTCATGATCAAAATAAGTAGTGATGGTATTACCTGATTAAAATAGGTGAGAATACTGTATCTATAATTAGACAAGCCTATAAATATGGATTGCCAGATATGATATATATATATATTTTTTTTGAACAACACCAGATATGATGATATATGGTATGTTTGATTTGCTTGGTGAAGTAGGGTTGAATTGGCGAAAGCAAGTGAATTCTTTATTTTTTTGGTCAGAGTTCAAGGGGATTTTGAAACTGATTATTGTGGCTTGTATAATCATTACAAAATCACATTCAAATGATCATTTAATTAAAATGATTATTTCATACAACTTCTCCAGATCCACTTAAAACTTCTGAATTTTCCATCATGCTATTGACTTTTGATTTTACTTTTCCTGTGAGTTGAAAATGCACAAGGTAAATTGCTCAATGCACAACTAGTTAAACTCTCCATTTTGTCATAACTTGTGATCTTTTTTCTATTTATTTTTAATAATGATTCAGAATGAGTTGGATGGCATGCAACTACCGGATGCAGTCAGATGGCGGATTCAAACTGCCATGCCATTTGTTTTCCCCTCAGCAAGACGATTCTCAATCTCTTGCCAACCACCCAATGTTCCACTTTCTGCCCTAGGGTTTCTTCAACCGAGTGTTGTATCAGTTCCTGGGCCACATCCTGGACATGTAAGAAATAATAATAATAGTAATCAAGTATCCTCGTCATCACGGGCTATCTCAAACGGGACAGGAAAGGCCACAAAGCCCGTACCCTCACAACCTCCTGATAAAGATATAGAGATTGACCCATGGAGCCTTTTGGAGGATGGAGCAGGGTCCGGCCCATCTTCCTTAAATGCAGATGCAATTGCAGGAAATGATCATGCTAATCTCAAGGCGTCAAGCTGGCTTAAGGGTGCGGTTAGGGTTAGGAGGATGGATCTCACCTATATCGGTGCCATAGATGATGATAGCTAGCTAATTATTGTAACTTCTTTCCAAAGGGTCAACATCAAAGTCAGAAGACCACCCTGGTTCAGGTAGCCAGTCATTGACATGTAAAATTACCATTTTGGGGTCAGGGTCGGCCACCCAGCCAGAGCAATGAACAGTTGATGGGGTTGATTACATTCTTTTTAAGGGCCCACCGGGGGTTGGGTTCAGATTTTGGCTGCTGGCTGGCTCAGACCTGGGTCGGTGACTAACAAACCCCTTGGACCATAGAGCTGAAGCGTATGGATCGGAGATTTGTTGTACATATATATATATATGTCAAAAAATGAGAGAAGGATCTGCTGCCGCTGTGTGTGGGTTTTGTTGGGTGGATAATGTTATTTACAGCAAGCTGTCTCTCACACACTTGACACTTGTGTATTATTACTATATTATTATTATTATTAATTGTTGGTGGTTAGAATTAATCTAGAGCAATAAACTCATATATGCTTGTATCTCATGTAATGTAGTGAGAATATTTTTGCTCTAGATGTTTTGTGTTTTGACATGAAAGTGGCTGCTGCTGCTGCTGCTGCATGACGTCATAAATGGTTAGTTAATTGATTGACCCAACTTAGTTACTATGTAGTGAGGAGGTTTCTTGAAAGCTTTTAACTTTAACAGGCACAACGTAAATCAACGCGAGAGAGACTTTAATATGATGATTTTTTTGAACCACCAACTAAAAACACATATTTCTAAAAACGGACATGTTCTACAGTGTTGTTTTTTGCTTCTAGGATATCTTTAGGTTTCCATCGGTCACTGCTCAATATCAGTTAACGGAAATTTCTGCACCGTGTATTTAAGCCCCTATAGCTTTCTTACTACATTTCTTCCTTTTGTTTTCGCATCTGCATATCGGTTGCTTTGAATCGAAGCCGCTTATTTGTGTAAGTCCTATTTATGTTCCTTGTATGGTTTTCAACCGAAATCAAGTTTTTCTCATAGATCTTACGTAATAATCATAACTTTATATAATAGAAACCCTAGATCTAACTTGATCTATCATTTAGCACATAGATCCATCATCAAGACATCAACTTTGATCACACGTATGCATGATTTCTCATAAAACCCTAGATCTAGTAGATCTTAACACAACTAGCATAAAAATCACATTTTAAATCACAAAACTCAAACTTTATGCAATAGATCGCTAGATCTATGCTCATGATCATCAAACACATTCAGATTAGACCCAAAGAGAGCAAAATGGTCAGATCTTGACAAGTTTTAACAAACCAAAGCATGAAGAAACACTTACCGAATGTTATGGTATTGTGGGGAAGCAATTCTGCAACACTCGACGATGCTATGCGTCTCGGAAAAAGGTTGACTGAAAATCATGTTAGAAAAGGCAATTTGACCCGGAAAGGACACAAGAAGGAAGTTAAAACCAAAAAGACTGGAGTTGAGAAAGAGATTCATGCTGAGTCTTCACCTACTCATACCAACAACAAGAAGAGGAAGAACTGTGCTGTAACGACTAGACATATTGCTCAATCAACCCCTAGTACTCTTGCAACTAAGAAACCTTATATTGGAACTCACCCTCTTTGCAAATCTTGTAGCTACCATCACTCAACTGAAACTCCTTGTTGGCGTTGTCTCAATTGCGGTAAATTTGGTCATCTCATGAAAGTATGTCGGCAACCTATTCGAGCTCAACCTATATCCGCTCAGCCTCAGATGGTCCAGCATGTGATACCTGCTCAAAAGACTATTCCTCCTTATCATACCTGTTATAACTGTGGTCAACCTGGACACTTTAGAAACGCTTGCCCGTTGCTTGCTATTGCTGTTATTCCCAATCCTCCAGCCGACAATTCAAACCATGGAGCCCATGTTTAAGTTCCAACCTGGATGATGTTTAATGTACTCAATACGAGCTTAGTAACCGTTATCAACTTTGTTGTAGTAATGTATCTCTATCGTGTTGAAATAAAAGTTTTTATCTCTTTTGATTTTATCATTTCTTAATATCCAATTACTCACGCAATGAATATGTGGCATCCTTGTTGCAATGTCACTTTATCAAAATTCATTCGATCTAGTTCCCCACTTTGAGGAACAACCATTCATTAAAGATGATACATCTCGAATGTACATCACCAGTCCGATGGACTCATCATCAAACATCGAAACTCCTATATTAACGACTTCTATCGCCTATCTCTTCAAGATCAATTCTCGTTATTAGCAATATCTCTATACGAAATAATTATCCATTAATGATTCCCGAACTTTTTCAAAACCATGATTTAATCTGGTTTTGATTCCCCTATTGATCTTAATAAAAGGAAAGATTATGATATCTAATTTGTATTATCATTCGAATGATGATTCATTCAATGATCTGCATTCCGATATCAACTGGTCAATTCGTATTATCATTTGAATGGTGATTCATTTAAATGGTAATTTCGTGTTATATCACTGTCTTTTCCTCAAATGGATTAATCAAGTATTTCTGTTAAACGTTCCTCTTACACATTACCACCACGTTAATCTTGGGTTTTAGCCAATTTCTAATCCAGACTATTAACTAGACCTCACATCTTGTGGGTGAATTGGATGTGGCTCGCTACCCATCTAGCTCACCAGTACCCGATGCGTTCTCTTGTTAAGAAATCTGTGATCCCATTTTATTGTGTGAAATGATGTTTTTGACTTAATGTTAAAATGTCAGTTTCAACAATTTAAAAGTAAATCATGTTACACTCACCACTCTCCTCATATTCCACCGGCCTTTTCCCTGAAGTAGGGGAGACGGTGATAAATCAAATCTATAACTCCAATCATTACGGAAAATCGTATAATCACGATCCATCATATCTGATGTTATTCAACCTCTATCGTATCATTACGATCTTAAGTTCATTCGTTATTATATGGAAATGGTGGTTCTCTGTAGGTTACTAGTGCATTTTCAAGGTATTACAGATGTGGTGGTTTAGCTGCAGTACACCCTATATATAAGCATCAAAGGTACTTTAAAAATGAATTAGGAATCGAACTTATAACTGACCATTGGTTGTTGTTTGTATCAAATTCCCTATCACCATTGATATACTCCTTCCTCTTATCTCGAATATCTCTTTGAATTTCGGGACGACATTTCCTTAAGTAGGGGAGACTGTAACACCTGTGTCCGACCCAATTACAAAACCCTACCCGAATTTGAACTTGTCATGCAAATCGGAGTTTTGATTTAACGATTATCGGAAGAAATTTTCTAAATTATACATTTAAATTATGTTCGGGATATTCCATAATCATTTTTGAAAGCAAAATAATAAATTTGAAAAGTTTTAGGTTAAACGATTTGCTTAAAACAAAAATAAAGCGATTATCGGTTTTTACGCGATTTCGGTATTCGATTTATCGTTTACCGGGAATCTTGGGGTCTTTATCTCAAAATATATACTTTAGAACATTCTAAAATCATTTTATAAGATTAAAAACCAATTGGTTAAATTTCAAATCAATTTTGTTAATTAAAACGCAAATAAATGAATTTACCGTTTTTCGTACAAATCAGTTATATACCGAGAGTCAAGTAAAATTCAAAAATCATATTTTAATGTTCCTTAATGTTTTATAAGGTTATTATAAGTTGCACGTAAAATTTCAGAGGTTAACGAGTTAAAACGAGGACGAACGGTTAAAAAGAAAATAAATATATATTAAATACGTACTTTTATACCTCGTTATGCGTATCTCGAGACTTAGAAAACCATGAGAAATTATTCTAAATAAGTTTTCGACATAAAATGATAAGGTTAGAAAAGCCTAGGGGTTAAAATTGCTCAAAAATCAAAAAAAGGGTTCAAACTTAAATATAAACTGCAGGGACCAAAACTGTCAAATGGGCAAACTATCTCGCGTACCGCGAGGGATCCCTCCCAATGTGTCGCGACCTTCGACACTTCTGCAGTCGCGATTTTGCCACGATTTTGTTTCTTGCAGCCCAATTTTCGTGCAATTCGTGTCATTTTTCTCTTATTACTCACCATAGGGACGTGTAGCATCCTCCTGCGTTCCTAAAGAGTATAAATAGACCTTCAGATCGCTCCATATCAGTCACCAATTTCGCAAATCTTCTCCTTAAAAACCCTAAACTTCAACCAGTTCTCATTCATCAGAATTCGATCGATCCAAGAGGTCTGAGAAGCTCATCTCCTGCAGTCCTACATATTTTGGTATGCTCTACAAAAGTCCTCTATCAATTTCTGTTAATTTTGTCTTTAAGATTCGAAATTTGAAACTAGGTTAAAATTAGGGTTCTTGATATATTTCTTCAATTCTGGGTAATCGGGTTGGAATTAGTGTCACACCCCGGACAAATGATTGGGTGTGAGCGAGATGGAATCATAGTCACAGATATACAGAACAACTACTACTAAATTCAAACGTTAATTAAAACATAATATCATTAATTGTTGCAGCGGAAAGAGTGATAAACGATATTGTCTTACATTTGAACTTTAAAAGTCAAGTTTCATTTATTGAAAACATAAAGTAGTTATTTAGGATAGATTGGGACTAAGACTCCAACGAAGCAGGTCCGAATATAAAGGCGAAGTCCCATTTGCACGGCTTCCATGATCAGCTAATTACCTGAGAAATCATGAGTTTAAAAGGTCAACATAAAGTTGGTGAGGTTCACAGGTTTAGGACTCGATAGTAAGATTGTAAAACAGTTTTCAGAATACTTAAATGTTACATTGGCTTACTGTTGTAGTTGTATGATCTCACCTGAACCTTGATTTCAAATACTAACGGTTTACCCACCCATGGCATCCTCGCCCGAGAGATACCGAACAGGCAAGAATAACTGACGTGTACCCCAAGACAAAATCCGGAAGTCAGAATTGGAGCTACCAATCGAGGCAGGGCTGTCAACCCAAATAGATCTATTCACTAGTTATCGTTTCGATCAGAACTAATTGAAATCAACTAATGGTGGGATTCAGTTGTACTAACGTTTATAACGATAAAGTACCGGTTGGGCAATCAGTAAGGGAACAGATAGTCATACGGCTAACAGTAACCATAACATTAAGTTAAAACAGTTGATCAGTTCATGATTTCTCCCCCATATGTATAAAACAGTTGTAAAGAAAAGGGGCCGTGAAACTCACTTGATTTTCAGTGATGATGAATTCCCGAGTGGCAACTAGCAAGTAAAGTCCTATTAAAACATAAGACAACATGCATAAGGGTCCACATATTCATTTGAGTAACGAACGTTACCCAAATGATAACGGTCAAGTCTTGACGTATAATCCCGTTTGTAGCATTTGAAAACCCGTTAGTTAATCAGTTTACAAATCAGTAAATGCAATCGTTCACGTATACAGGCATTTAATGTAAATAAACACAAGTATTAAACATGCGATAACGTATCATGAATTCCAGTTCAATCAAGTCCTGAATATTGTTTTAAATAATAATACTTATTATTATTTTTATGTTCGCTCGATCGATTGAATAATAAATCGCGTTAAGTTATAATTTATATAACTAGGGTTTCCAATTATTATCGAAATAATTATTATAACTTGTCGGAATAATTTTATTAAATTATTACAAGTTAAATGATTTAACATAAGTAGGTAAATATTAAAGGTTATTTAATATTTAAATCATGTTAATGAAAAATTAGGGTTTTGAATTAATATAAATATAATTATCATTAAAATAATTATATTTACAAACCAAAATGATTTTAATTCAAATTAGGGTTTCTAAAATTCATAAATATAATTATTTTTCAAAAATAATTATTTACGATTCGTTACGTCGTAAAACGTTTTTTAAATCGTTTAAAGATTTCGTTTCAATTTCAAACGTTTAAAAATAAACATTTGATCCGGTTAAAACGTTTTGATCGTTTTGATTACTTTAAAAATAATCGAAAATGT
>JBCNJP010001733.1:0-15000 GCA_039602395.1 Deinandra increscens subsp. villosa | reverse complement strand
TTCTTAAGATTTTTAATAGTCGATGAAAGAAAAGATTAAAATGAAAACGCTTGATATAACCAGATATAGATAGAACATTGAGAAAAAAAAAATTGCGGGACTAAGATGAAACCTGCTTAGCTGGCCAGTTGTAAATCATGGACATCATCTCCCCCTTATCTTTTGCACTGAAGTACATTCCACGTGGACGTCTAAACAAACCTGAGTAGTTTTGACATACCAAACCCACAGTTGGTGTGTAAATTATCGGAGCAAAATTTTTGATGTTATCAATAAGTACCTGTAGAAACAAGCAGGGTTAGTTTACATAGAACTCTGATGATGTTTAATAGCTTCATAAAGTGAGGTATCCAACAGAATACTTACTCGGTAATATAAAGTCTCATTCCTGTCATGTAGTCTATTTAAGATTCTCCATTTTGCCAAAGATACAACACTCAGAGGTTGGCCTTCTGTATTATGTTCCAGTGACCGAAATGATTCCACTAACAATAGAAAATAAGAAGATTGAGTTGATAGCCTTTGTAACGTTCTTGTAACCAATAAAATTCAGAACTATTGACAACAGAAAAGTATACAAACATTTTACTGTGCAAAATATATCAGGGCAACAAAGTATAAAACCAAGTTCATGACCGTCTTCTCTAACCAAGACGGGTACATAAAAACTATGCAGCTTATTTCATGATAAAATAATTAATTAATTTTAGTACGTACAGCTATATATATGCTAATGAATTGCATAAATATGTTAGCAGAATTGAATGAAAGGATGGTAGAACTCACTAAAACGGTCATATTGTTGCTCAAATGATATGACACGAGGTGGGAGGAGGCCACGAAGTCCAAGCCGGTCTCTTTCCGTCAAGGGAAACCCAGTTTCCTGCTCTTGGAAAACAATCATTAGTATAACAACAGAATGAAAAAGTCAATTAGTCATGGAGTTTGACCACTACCAAATTATAAACAACTTCCTTATGTGTGTTTTTCTCCTATATTTCAATAGCTGACACAGAATGATAAAATGATTGTTATGAATGGCCCAACTCAAAATACATAGATCCACCAAACCCGTGTATAAAAAGAAAGGCTAGGTAGGGGTGTGTGCTTCTTTCCATAATTGGTCACAAAGCTGGTATATAGAAAAAGCACAGTTTTATTCTAAATTGAATTAATTGGAGTTACAACTAATTAACTAGATCTCATACATGAGTTCCATGATGATGGAATGGAAAGCTTAATTAAGCTTGCACCAATCATGCATGTGGTATACTAAAGGTCCTATCCTAGTAGCTACCTATATGGCCTAAAGTAAACTCTCTTCCTTCCTTGATTCATATATGTTGAAAGTTTATTGAGCCAGCCAGCCAGCCAGCCACAATACGAACTTTATAATCAAATAATTCATTCGATCTGAATCTGCTTTGGTTGGAGACAACATATAAGTTACATTTTCTACTACTTTTTTTTTTTCTGTTCTAAGGCAGCTTTCAACTGATTCATAGCTTTTTCGAATGACTGACGTTAACAGTCTAGTCTGTTTGAGTTGTAAAATTAAGAAGCATGAAGAACACCCTACTTGACTGCACAGATGATGATGATGATTATCAATTTATATGATCACAACTTCACCACAATTAGCTAGCTAGCTAGATTAGAATCAAAGTGAAACAATTGAAAACGTACGTAGTGTAGTATTTTAAAATGAATCCTCGCTAGCTAGCTAGCCAGCTAGTCCAGGTAACTACTAACAATAGTAGTAAGTAACTAAACAATAAATTACAAAACCCTCGCAACAATACAATGAATGAATTAAGTAAGGTAGGTAGGTTAACCTTGTTGAACCATGGATCATGAAGAATATCAGCTCCACGCTTGTGAACAATACACGGACCAGGAATCGGAGTCTTCGAGGGGCAAATAGAAGAATAATACCTCATCCTCCACCTCTGAGATTGCAACGCCGCCGTCGCCGCAGATCGAGACACCACGCTGCTTCTCCGCCACATTTCCTTCCTTCCTTGCTTGCTTAAATTGAATCGGACCGGACCGGACCAATAAAAGACAGAATGAATGAAACTATTCTTCACTCGCTATTATTCATCAGAAGAGAGTGTCGGTTATGTATGTATAGGTTGGGTCGTTGTTGCAGTGGACTCTCGATCACAGACGGAGGGAGGGAGAGAGGCTGACCGAGATTTACGGGCAGAGGAATATGAGGACGGATGTGAAAGAAAGAAAGAATTTAGCAGCTGCCCGCCCTTCAATTCAATTGACCGACTGGGAAGGAGGAGAGACATCTTTTCTTTTCTTTGGTTTTTTTCCGGAATTTCACATTTCCAATTTTTAAAAAAAATATTATATATATTAACGATTATAATTGAGTCTCCCTCTCACACATCTACTCTATATCTTCTGGTCCAATTAGGAGGATATCACAATGAGTTTCTTTTACCAAATAACTTACTGCCACCACACTAAGATTGACGTTCTTTTTCTTCTTATTTTACCTAGACATAGGCTCCCTCTCTCACTAACCTCTTTCTTCATTATAAACTCACATATTCTCTCTCTCTCTCTCTCTCTCTCATCAAGAAGAGTTTCTTCTCTATCTTTTTCATCGGATAAATTTGATGTGGTTGCCGCCTCTTGATGTGGTTGTGTGGCGGTGGTTGTCGGTGTTTGTGTGATATACTATCCGTATGTACGCTCGCAGTCGGTGCCGTTACGGTAGCCTCGATCCTCACTCGCTTTCATCGTTAATTTTCCGTCCTATTTTGGACCAAACGATGTTAGATCTGAGCGGCGTTTGGGTTTGGTGGACACCGCTTTTACTTATTGTGATGTTGCTGTCGCCGGTACATATTATGGTGACCGACGATGTGACCCCGACTCTCTCACGCTCTTATCTTCCATTTTCTGTCTGATTATGGCTTTATTGGTGTTAGATTTTAGTGGCTTTAGGGTTTTGGTGGACGCCGCCATCGCTTACCGTGATGTTGCTACCGCCGGTCTTTATTACAGTGACCGGCGATGTGACCCCAACCTTCACACACTCTCATCTTCCAATTTTTGTCATATTTTGGCTTGATCGGTGTTAGATCTGACGGCGCTGAGCTTAATATGTACATGCATTCATACATGCTTGATCAAATAAGGTGTATTGCTCTTTTGATATAGGAAAATTGGAATTTAATAATACAAGTTATCACCTATTGGCGGATAATAATATGAGTTTTACCCTTGCCCTACAATAATACCAATTTAACACCCGGGTGCTATTAGTGATACGCCGTTAAAATCAATTTAACGACGTTAATAATTTGCTGACGTGGCGTATGTTGAGGGACTATTGTTGTAATTTCTTAAAGCGGAGCGCTTATTTGTAATTTGTTTTAGCTTTGTTATTTATTAAAGATTAAAAAAAAAGAACGGAGAACAAAGCATCTTTGTGAACCACCACCACCTTCAGTTTTTCCGGCATTCACCGTCACCCCCTCCCCTCGCCGGCATTCACCACCACCATAAATCTGCCACCGTCCTTGCGAGCCACCACCACCGTCGTTTGAAACCCTAGCCCCCCGCTCCCGTTTTTTCGGCAGCCGGAATCCGGTGATCGTTTCTGAACCCTCCCCCTCCTGCCGCCTTTCCGGAGGTCGACTCCCCCTCCCCCCTCATGCCGCCTCTCTGGCAACCTCCGCCGGAACCCTAACCGGTCGGATTTTGCGTCGCTCTACCATCTCCGGCGAGGCGATCCCCGCAGAAACCCTAGCTGTTTTTGTCTCTGATTGTATCCGGTGACGCGATCCAACGGAACGGAGATGATGTCCGAGGTCCGGTCGCACCTGGGTGTTGTGGTGGTCGGTGGTTTAATAACGGCGGGGGAGGAGGAGCGAGAACGAACGGGGCGCCGCCGCTGTGCCCTAATCCTCCCTCCTCCGATTCTGATTTGTCTCCGGTGGTGGGTAAACGGACATGGGGGTGGTTGGTTTGGTGTCACGATGGAGTGAAGAGGGGAGGGGGTGGGGGTGAGGGTGAGGGTTTTTCAATTTTGATCCCCTATTTTATAAAAGTCAAATCTAGTCCCTCCTTTTAAAAAACTCATTTAAAATGCCACGTAGGATGCCACGTAATCAATTCAATAACCCCGTTAAATTGATTTTAACGCCGTATCACTAATAGCACCCGGGTGTTAAATTGGTATTATTGTAGGGCAAGGGTAAAACTCATATTATTATCCGCCAATAGGTGATAACTTGTATTATTAAATTCCAATTTTCCTTTGATATACTGTTATAAGAATTGCAATTGACTCTCCCTCTCACATATTTACTCTATATCTTTTGGTCCAATTGGGGTATGACAATGAGTTTCTATACCCAATAAGTTAATTAGCTGGGTTTTTTATTCCGATGGAATCGTTCGATTGGGTTTGCCCTCTCACAAAGTTACTGTATATCATGTGGCAAGTAACATTTCATCACATTTGCTTTTCTGGTATTCTATATAATTTGATTATTTATTTGTTGCTTTGAAATTTGATACTGAAATGTTCTTTTACTATGGATGTTCTCTAATATTTACTTGATGGATTCGATGTTGGTGATGGACCTGTGATGTTCAAGAAAGTAAAATGGAAGGAAAGTCAAGTATGCGATGTTGGTATTCCTGAATGATTCAATGGCTGTGATAATCTAAATGATCTGAGCCAATGGTTATTCTCTAGATCTGCACTTTTGTTATGATGCTCTGCTTCCTTTAAAATGTTGCTTCCTTTAAAATGTGATACTGAAATGTTTATTTACTATGGATGTTTTCTGACATTTGCTTGATGAATTCGATGAAGGTTATGGATCTGCGATGTTCAAGAAAGCAAAATGGGAGGAAAATCAAATATGTGATGTTGGTATTCCTTCTTGGTCTGTAGTCGCTTCCATGGATTTGTGGATAGCGGCTGTCGTTATTTGTTAAACGACATGAGGCCTTCATAAGACAATGATTTTTAGTCGATTTAAAATGTGATATTCGTTAGTTTGGCGATGATGATTTACATTTAATTGTTTGTTTTGGGTTGAGTAGAGATGCAACGACCTATATCTTGGCTTGGCAATGGGTTTGCACTTTGCAGCCATGGTAGGTGTTATTTTTTGCTCCTTATTACTAATCTGAGCCACATTACCTTTGTCCTTTACTTTGTTGATTAAAATGGTCCACTTGCTTGATATTTATTTCTACCAGACCTGTATCCGATTTTATATTTTTGCGGTTGTCAAACTCATCGTTTCTGGGTTTCTGATGATAAAGAAGATCTGAGCCTAGGTTTTTATTTTCGATTTTGTTTTTTTTCGCTATGCAAAGTGGTTTGACTGAGTTTCGTTCTTATGATTTTCACTTATTCACTTTCTTTTCATTTTGATTTTGCTTGAGTCCATGGATTAGTTTTGTTGGCTCAATAGTTTCAGAAATGATGTGTTTGTAAGAAAACAAAAAACAAATAGAAAATTTATATTCTTCTACTTGGAATTACCCTGCACGTTCGCTACAACTGTTATCTCGATGCTACCTGCAGGTTCAAGTAAATATATTTTTGTAGTTTGTTCCATTGGGGAGGAGTAATATTCAAATTCATAAGAAGATTTGGTCAGTCATGTTTGGTTGGTTAAATACTGATTAGTTTGCAAAGAAATTTTTAGGCCAACATAGATTAGGCTTAATGTAAATTTTTATGTTTTATTTATTCCATGCTAAGAGTCGATGAGAGCACTGCAGATTACTTGGTAGGGGTAAATTATTGCCCTTTGAGTTTTTCAGGTATAAAGAAAATTCCTCATAATTATGTTATTAGCCTTCTAATATCTTATAAATTTGTTCAGGGATCCATAGGTGCCATTAATTCCGTGGGAATCAAATTTATTTTAATCTTTGATTTACATATTGCAACTGATTTCAATGTATCGTTCTAAGGTTTTGGTATTTAGATTTCTTTAGGTTTAGCTAATGACTATTTCCTTCTATTATTTTTTTTTAACCAACAAATACTAATAGTCTAATATATTTCAGTCATAATTTAAAATACAAGTGGACAATCATCCCGGCGGGCAAGGGAGGCGGGCAACAAGCTGCGCCGCCAAGCCTTTCTGAATAGCAAAACTAAGCCTCGTGAAAACAACATCCCTAGCACCAGAGGTCACCACATTACCATGCATGACCCGTTGAACTCTACTCAGAGTTTCCACGGCCTCAGAGGCGAGGACCCCAAAAGTGTCAAAGGCAAAAGGAACAAACACATGTTGATTTTCAATGCATGCTTTCTCATGCTTGTTCACTTTCTCCATCGCAGCCTTAGAAGCCGCCTGTCCCACTTTGAACTCCCCAAGCCCCAATCCCATCAGAGGGGAGACCCCAGTGAGATCCAGGCATGCATGCTTCCCCCCTATCCACCCAAAGACCAAGATGTCTGCCGGTCTGAGAGTCGATCGCCCATCAGCCGGGTCGGTCAGGAAGTTGACCGGAGCTTCCTTCTTCGCTGAAATCCCCGCGCGCTTGAGTATGTCAAATAGAACATCCCTAACCAAATCGTGTCGATATTTAAACCCCGGGAGTTCTTTGCAATGGACAACATGTTCCCCAAACGAATCCAAACACGCCTTGCGACAAACGGGGCATCTCTCATCTGACGGGAAGATGGGAATCATGTGTCACACCCTCAAAATCCACATGCGAAGTATAACCGCGAGGCATGTGACAAACCAGGACCCGAGTCATTAGCCATGCTAAACTATGCAAATACGGTTTTTAAAACACACCAACACAATATAAAGCTTATGCGGAAGCGTAATAAAGGTAAACAAAATGTTGCGCAAAACACGCACTTAACCCAAATAGAAATAAACCAATAAGGTTTTACAAGTGTGTTGTAGACCCAATGTAATTCATGCATCATAATCGTGCTCCGGACCTAGAAACCTGTGAAAGACATGCTATGTGGGTCAGCGCAAAGGCTGGTGAGTTCATAAATACACAATGTAAAAATAAATGTTTGTAATGATGTTTGTACCAATGTTTGAACCAGTGTAATCATAATTGTACTTGTAGCTAGCTAGGCCAATATTGCTATCACTATGTGGTTCGCAACCGAAGCGTGACTGTTTGTGTTTGTAATGCCTTTCCACCATCGTCTAACACGGACGATGATGATACTGTCTAGGCTAATGTTACACCCGTTCGACATCCAGTCGAGTTAGAGCGACTAACGCGGGTGGGGTTTGTCAAACCCAGTAGTACTACTCAATATTACCTCGCTTTCTCATAAATTAACGGCTCGAAAATGTAAGGACTTGCAGTACGTGTTATGTTCGCACATACGTGAATAGCTATACAATTATATTACTAAAAAAACCGTTTGAAGCATGCTTTTCTCTCTCAATGAGATACTTAGAGAGAAAAATGTTAGAGAACTCACCTTTGAGAGCTCGGCAAGAAAATTTAAAATGAAACGCAACCAGATGACTTCCTAAGAATCACCTAAATGAAAGTACGTGTGAGACAATGGTTTATGAACACTTAGACTGACGCAATTGATCCTGACGACACGTTGGTGGCCCATTAATAAGTGTGTTTGTCTGTTCAGTTAAACTTTCCAAATCCGGAAAGTTTCTATATTAAGAAAGTTTCCATAATTAGCATGTTCCTATATAGTAGCTTCTCATAAATATTATATCTCCAAGTATAGCACGTTATCAAACAATACACGCGAAAGCACATTACACGTAAACTAGCATGCACCTAAACCATGAAATTCGGCACACCGTGAAGTCCTCATTTATCTAACTAATCCAAATAACATATGTGATTCATGTTTATATCATACACCTCAAGTTAAGCATACCCCATAAGGAATCATATAAGCTTCATGTGAAGGATTCCTAGTTTAGGCATGATAATCATAAACATAACACTACTACAATGATCATTTACAAACGCCGCCTCTAAAATCGCAAAGTTCATAGTTTTCCGCATATAATTGGAACTTCATATTTAAACTACAGAAGCCCACATGAGTTTGGATCAACCACCCGAAAATCCCAAACATACCATTTACTTTTAAGAGCCAAACCAATTATTTTACTAACATTGTTCACAAGAAAATAAAGTTGCTGCGCACTGATTTTGTGGTGGCAGAATGGAGGTCGAGATCTTCATAAATTGGAGTGCTACCCCTTGGGCTAGAAAGCTAACACCTTGAGGTAAATTCTGGAAAAAAAATCACTCAATTCCGTCAAGAATTGAGTGAGTTATGGCGTCACGAAGTCGACCCAAAATCTTGACAGCAAGCTGTCAAGAAAAACGGGTTGTTCATAGGTTTGTATAAAATTTTGTTTGATCCATTCCAAGGTTTCTAAAATACATCAAAGTGTTACCCAGCCCTTATTACACCTCTCTAATAATAAAACAGGTCATATACCTCAAAAGTCATCCCCATGGTTGTTAGACATTAAGCACTGATGCATATACAATCATTGTTCTCAAAAGTCTTATCCTACAACGTACAGCATGCAATCTGTCCATTAGTTTCATAATAATTCTAAAACCAACAATATAAATGTAATATACTTATACTACTATTGGCAACATGCAGGATACACATCGAACTCCTTTAGATCACTTCACATTAATTTAATATATATATGAGGGAAATCATAGCATGTAAGAACATATGGAGGAACACAAATAGGATTTGAAAACTAGAATTCGAACCATACATGGTTCCCGAAGCAGCACGCTATCACGATGGTACAAGATCGATTCAAGAATATTATCATACATACAATAATCCACAACAATTAAGTACACTAGAAGTCCACCACTCACTCTTAACCGCAAACTAGAGAGACCGAGGGGAAGGGGATGGTTACCTTCGGCTTGCAACGGTTTGAGGCTGAGTGCGACTTAGTGCAGCTGCTCCACAGCCCTTGAAGGCCTTCAAACTCAAGCAAAACAGTGGCTAATGAGGATGTGATCGTAGGGAAAGAGGAGAGCTAGAGGGGTTGCAATTTCCGTGAGAATAAGAGAGGGGAGGGGTATATGGAATTGCCGTTCAAAAAAATAGAGAGAAAGGGGGAGGATGCCACGATTTTTAGGCTGGTGATAGACATGGAAGTTATCCTCTACAATTCGAATTGTAGTTGTTATACTAAAGCCCCTAAGTAACACAAATTGTCAGTTTAGTCCCCCTCTCATGATCAACTTCGCATGTCGGCTAGACATTGGTGTAGGGTTTGATTTACAAGTAATTATCTCATATGATAATTTGTGTAATGTAGATAATAAATGGGTTTCATAAATCATAAATACACGAATGCAAGATTATATAAAATCCTAAAATTTTGCATCAAGAATTTATTGTTTGCTTGCTAGTGTTTTAATAGTTAGTCACCAACGATCAGGACCGACTCGAGTGTGCAAGCTCATGGACCACATCTAAGAACTTTAAAAGATGTGTGAATGCATGTATGTTTGTTATAAATAATTGTTCATGTTCGTGTTTGTCCAAAAAAAATCACCTGAATTTGCCGGGTGTCACATCATCCCATTGTTAAAGGAATTTTCGTCCCGAAAATTAAGATCGATGCTCGTTCACTAGACATAAGGAAAAATAAAATTTTCAGTCGTCACAACGTCCACTTGTTGAAAGAAATTTCACTCCGAAATTTAATTCTTACCTTTGTTGGTCATTGCTTGTTTGTTGAAGAGTTGTGGATATTTCTTTCGCATCTGGTCTTCACGTTCCCACGTGAACTCTGGTCCGCGCTTCGAGTGAGTTCCAACGAACTCGAACTATTGGGTTTTTACTGTGCTTGAGTGTTTTAATTCCGCGATCCATAATCTCAATCAACTCCTCGATGAAACATAAATGTTCATCGACCTGGATCTCGTCTAGTGGTACTACTAGACTTTCATTTGATAGACATTTCTTTAAGTTTGACACATGGACGAAATTATGCACACCGCACAATTCTTCCGGTAAGTTTAGCTCATATGTTACCGGGCCAGTTTGATCAATAATTTCAAAGGGTCCGATATAGCGAGGGCTCAGTTTGCCAAAGCGAATGACACCCTTGCAAGGTGACACTTTCAAGAGATCAGGTCACCGATCTTAAATCTAGCGGTTTACGCCTCTTGTCTGCGTAACTCTTTTGACGATCTCTTGTTGCTGCCATAAGGTTTCTTATTTGAACCATCTTCTCTGTCATTTCAAGCACTAACTCTGGACCGGTGACATGGCTATCACCAACTTCTGTCCAGCAGATAGGTGACCGACACTTTCTACCATAGAGTGCTTCAAATGGCGATGCTTTTATGCTTGTATGGTAACTGTTGTTATACGAGAACTCCACCAACGGTTGGTGACTCTCCCAACTACTGCGAAAGTCAATAACACATGCTCGCAGCTTGTTCTCTAGTTTCTGAATAGTTCTCTCAGTATGACGTCTGTTTGAGGGTGATAGGCTGAGCTCATGTCAATACGCGTACCCAACGCTTTTTGCACCGATTGCCAGAGACGTGAGGTGAATCGGGGATCCTGATCTGAGATTATGGAAATTGGTACTCCGTGCCTGCTAACGATTTCTTTGAGATAGGTGCGGGAAATCTCCCTCACCTCGAATGTTTCCTTAATAGCGAGGAAATGTGTGGATTTTTGTTTACCGATCAACAATTACCCAAATGGTGTCGCGTTTGCTAGGTTTCTTAGGTAATCCCATAATAAAGTCCATCGATAACTCTTTCCATTTCCACACGGAAACCTTCAGTTGTTGTAGTAACCCTAATGGCTTCTGGTAGAACACTCTATCAGACGTTAGAAACGTTTCTCAGCTGTTGTTAGAATCCATGACACATATCGTAGCATGTTTCCTAATGGCATGGGTAGTCTCTTCGCTCTGTCCATCGGTTTGAGAATGATATGTAGTGCCTGTGACCTATCGCGCGCTCAATACATTTGGTAAAGTTACCCAGATTTGAGGTGTAAATTGAGTGTTTCGGCCAGATATGATGGAAGTGGCACTCCGTGCCAGGAGGCAATCTCCATCTTATAGACCCGAGATAAGTTCTCTGTTCTTTCCGTTTTTTTCGTTGTTAGAAAGTATGTAGGTTTGGTCAGTTGAACAACGATCACCCAGATCGTATCACATTCGCCTGATGTTCGAGGTAGTTGGTGCTAGAATCCATAGATGTTTGTCTCTGCTTCGCTAGGAATGTTTCTGGTGGTAGTAATAGTCCGGGTAACTGCTGGTGTAGGATCTGAACCTTGGAGCAAGTCAGACACCGGCTCACTTAGGTTCTAATTTCGACCTTCGTGATCGGCCACCACTGGATTGTTTTTAAATGTTTGTATCACATGTCCGAACCAGAATGAGCAGGTTATCGAGACTACGAGTTTTATCCATTACCAGCTTTCTTAGGTTCCCAAATTAGGGGACCCATACATCAATGAATGTCCTCTAGTTTGACCATCGAGAGTTTGTCGTTCTGATGCATAGCATCTTGGTTATGATTTTTGATGAATAAATGTCCCATTTTCATTACATCTTGGTTATACTTTGGTTGGATTCGATGCTTAATTGATAAATTTGTTGAATTTAAGGTTCTGCTGTGTCGGTGTTTGGATTTGGATGATTTTGGAGCTTTTGGACCCGTTGCGGTGCTCGGTGGTTGAAGATTAAAAATATTGAGGTTTTTCTGATCCGGGTCAATGCGGGGTGCATTGATATCCTTATCACCTGATGCAGCCCGCTTTGTGTCTGGTCAAACTATGCAGTCAAAGGAGCAATGCGGGCCGCATCGCCTCCAGTCTAATCTGATGCAGCCCGCATCGACGAACAGACAGTAAACCCTATTTTGCCTCTATTTAAACACATTTAGGCCGTCATTAAGGAGGAGAACACCCCATACCCACTCGAAAAAACCCTAGATCTGCTGTAGAAGACTGATTTGAAGCTTAAGGATTGAAGATAACTTGGATTTGGATTGAAGATTGAAGATTTTTCTTCCATTTTTAGGTGTTCTTCACCAAGGCTTGATTTCTTTCTCTTTTTGTTGATCTTTCAGATCATGTATGGTTCAAAGATGATGTTTTTATCAGTTCTAAACATGATTGTAGGCTAGATCTATAGTGTTGCTTGGTATTGGATGAATTTGGGCTTGATTTGACTTTTTACTTTGACTTTCTTCATGTGACTTGATCTTATTGCTATTGAATCTGAATTGGATCTATGAAATGATCATATTAGCATGTTTAGCTTCTGTTATGATTGCTTGATGTGATTAAATTACTTAGGCTCAAAGAACTTTGACCTAATTAGTGATTTGGTTATTATTTGGTTTGACTTTTATGAGTTTTGATCAAATGCATGATAGGAGAACTTCTACATGATCTTGCAGTTATAGTTTGGGGCTGATTTTGCATAATATTTGTGTTGGATTGAATTGACCGATTCGTTTAGCACACTAGGTGGTTGTTTGACTTTGTCGGTTGGTTAGAATACTTGAGAACTTAAGGTTTTGACCCGCTTGTACGTGTTAGACATTGCTTAGGTTTCATTGATCCCATTTTAGTATTCTAGTGTGTTGTAGAAACCATATTGAGAGACCTCTTGAGTGGTTTTCTGTTTCATACGTGTCTAATCTGCTTTGACCGAAGCGATCTGATCACTTAGCATTAAGTATCAATTGACTATCCGGACTTCAGTTTAGGATTGCCTAGATAGCGAAGATGTGTCTATAGTCTAAGTTATCACGGTTATCATCTTTAGAGGGTAGTGTCACATGAGGTAGTCAGTTTATCAGTCAATAGTCAGCCCAGAGGATTCCTTGCCAGGCAGCACCCTTTTTCCCATATTTGAGTCACCTTAGGTTCTGTTGCTTTGTTCCTTAGCTATCTTAGTTGCTTGTTTATTTGTTTTCTTGTTTTTCTCAAAATCAGAATATTTTAGGTTAAATATTAGCAAAGTTCGCATATCGAGAGCCTGCATTGCGTCCTTGGATTTGACATTCGGGTATTTACCGATACTATCCTGCATACGATGGGTACACTGCCCTACGTGCGTGTTTAGTCACTCGGGATTTTCCCTTTTTGACTTGACCGATTTTTGATAGACACTTCAACACACGTCACGTTCCCTCGTAGAGATCCAATCCCTAAATATTTATCACCGTGCTTCGATTTGAGCTACTTGAGTCTGCTTTGGTAGTCCAATGTGTATCTAAGTTGAAATGCTCGAACTCGACTGAGTTTATGGGTTTCCTTTCTGCTCAGCAAACCAGCTATAATGCTAACCTTGCCTGAATGATTACTAGGTCTAGTTCTTGATCAGACGCTCACTCCCGCTTTTAAAGCACAATTAGTGTTTATATATGGGGTGTACCGTAGCTAACCCACCACACCTTTGGTATTCCAAAAGCATACTAGTCGCCTACCAGAACTTCCCTCCCTCTTGTAAGTAGATGAGTTAGAGATATGACAAGGCTGTGATAGTAGTTACACAATAGGATTCTATCCCATGCCATTGTATCTAATCATCTATGCTTATGCTATGCTCTCCGAAATCTTGTAATCTTTGAGGCGGTGTGTTTGGTACAATACATATAATGTCTCCATACGTTCGATATGAACGCCATTTCACCCAATCAATCCAAGCCATGGGTGGTTTAGTCCTGCTTGTGCATCCTCAGCTGACGTGTGGCATAGGTGAAGACCTTCTCGCGCACAATCCCAGACCTTCCTTGGAGGAATTTCAATATGCCATGAAGTCTTTAGTCTCATTGGATATGATTAAATCATTGCATTGCGGGAGCTCCTGCTTTAGCATTCATAAAGTCGTCTTGTGGTCATCGCCTCAGTGTATGTAGTATCCTTTGTGCTCCAGGAGGTAAGGAGTTAGGCAGTCACAAAAAAGAAGTCCTCTCAATGAATCGTCGATAGCCATCCGTCAAAATATGAAACTGATGTCATCCTTTTTGGATTTGGTGCTCGAACAATAGACGATACCCCAGGTGCGAGGTCAATCCGAGATCCGACCTAATAATGAGACGAAAGACCGAGTAGGTCTTTGGTGAATATTTCTCAAAGGTTATGAATGACAGGAAAACTCTTGTTCTTCCCTTCTTACTTGATCTTCTCATCTATATGAGCTAGAGTAGCGATGTGAGCCCTCCACGGACACCCTCATGTCCTTATATGTGATATGTTGCCTAGGATAAACCCATTCCTCTGTCCTTGAACTTGATAGAACTTTCCCACTAGGGAGAGGAATGCCGACGATCTTCTACTGATAAGGAGTCTCAGCTTGGTGCTTAGCTAGATAACCAGTCCATTCCGACAATCTCGTCGGATCTACCCAGAGTGATTAGCACATGAGCATGTTGGTTCTAGTGCTCCCGAAAACATTTCTTATTTCCATTCAAATCTTATGTTTGTTAATTCCAGCACATGCCTAGCCCTTGTTGAGGTTTGGATGTCTCTCATCACCTGCAAAATGCTAACGACGCTTAAATCATTTCTGGCATTTCCCTAACCAAGCACGAACGCATAACTGTTCGTTCCATGGGAAATTTCTCTTAAGGTGCTCCTCTTTGCATTAGACATTCAATGACGGCTTCAGTAGCTTTGTGGTGGTTGTTCTGACCTTTAATCCCTGTAATCTCTAGTCATGCGGCTCATCCTTCTACAGTACTGGAAACAATGCGTGGCACAGGCGCTGGTGTGTTGGTAGTTACACTCGCTACACCTTGGGTACTTTCTAGTATACCCGCCTCGGCCATGACTGTTTGGTTTCAATTGCTCTGCTTACTGAAGGAGTTACTTGTCGAGTTACAAAGCTTGTGACTCTGTTGTTGCCGTTGGTTAGCATATTAAACTTGATTCTAGGATTATTTCCACTTGCGTCTTCCCACATTCTCTTCTCTTAGAAGTATCCATAACAAGCTTCCTTAAGAAGGGGT
>JBCNJP010001732.1:0-12000 GCA_039602395.1 Deinandra increscens subsp. villosa | reverse complement strand
AATTCGTTATCTAGCATACATAAGCATTTACCAACATCAAACAACAAGTTTTAACACCTTATTCATGCATTTTCATCATCAAATCACCAAAATACATTTAAAACCCTAAAATGACCCAAATGACCTAAATCTTCATTATGGTTGGATTTCAAACGTAAAGTTACCAACTTTATAACAGATCTAGCATCCCTAAACAACATACTAGCAGATCAAGCAGTTACATGAAGGTTTGAGCATGCTTTTTAAGAAAATACAAGGAAAAGGCATAGAGAAAGGTTTTGAGACTCACGATTCGATCAAGGAATCGGATGGATGTTGTCTTGAGGCTGGGGTCTTGGTTTTCTTGATGGTTTTCGGCTGACCAGATCTCCAGAGAAGAGTGTGTGTGTTTTTGTGTAAATGAGGCAAATAGGAGAACTAGGGTTTATTAAGATTATTTATATGAGAGCCTAGTTTCGCTGGCAGTTTCGCTGGCCAGGCGAAACTAGCTCTGATCACGAGTGAGCCAATAGACTGCTGGGCGACACTATAGTTTCGCCCGGTAGTTTCGTTGGTTACCAAAAGTGGTCAATTTCACATTCTAAGCAAGATAAACACGATTCATAAATTGTCATGCTATTCACAATACTAAATCATGTATTTAAATCACATTGCACATAATGACAATAAATAGTTTAACACATAACACATATGGACGGGTTCGGTGATCAATCAAAGGACGTGGACGTATTCGGCCTAGTTAAGCATTAGTTACTAAGTTAACACTTATAACGTAACTAACGGAATTGTCTAACGGAAGTAAACCTTGAAATTCTCGGATGTCACAAAAACTCAAATAACAAGCAAAAAATTTAAAGATGGAGTCAAGTCTTTCATTGATTTTGCTCGTGTTAGAGCTATTAGAAGGTCTATTGTATGTCCTTGCTTTAGGTGTTGTAATGATAAATGGTTAGATGTGGACATTGCTCATGTACATATATTAAAATATGGCTTTTTACCGGGTTATACAACTTGGACATTTCATGGGGAACATTGTACACCTTCACCATTGTCACATTCCACTAGTGCTCAAGAAATGTTTCATGATGAAGACGATATGGAAGGTCTTGTTCGAGATGCTTTTGGTGTAACTTCTTCACCTTTGAATAACGAAGAATTAAGGGATTATGAGGTTCAAGGAGATATTGGGGAAACAAGTGGTGTTAATCCACACCCACAACGATGTGATAAGGTGGTGAAAACGATCGGTTTAAAAAACTGTTAGAAGAATGCGAGAAAGAACTTTATCCGGGTTGCAAGTATTCTAATTTATCTTTTACTTTACATTTATATCAAATCAAATGCATGGCCGGAATATCTAATAAGGGTTTGGGCATGTTGTTAGAGCTTATAAGGGATGCATTTCCTCATTTGACATCACTACCGTCATCTGTTAATGAAGCCAAGAAATTGACCCATGATTTAGGACTTGGTTACCAAAAAATTGATGCTTGCCCTAATGATTGCATGATATATTGGGGTGAGCGGAAAGCCCAACAATCTTGTCATATTTGCAAGACTTCTAGATATAAAAGTGATTTAGGTGATGAACATGGTCAAAGTTCAAAATCACGAAAGTCAAATAAGCTAGCAAAAGTCTTGCGTTACTTCCCTTTGATTCCAAGATTGAAAAGGCTATACATGAATGACAAAACAGCGAAGGAAATGAGGTGGCACGACATAGGACGAACAAAAGATGGAATCTTAGGCACCCAGCAGATGGTGGTGCTTGGAAAGCCTTTGATGTTAGGTATCGCGAGTTTTCTTTGGACCCCCGCAGTGTAAGGCTTGGCCTTTCTAGTGATGGGTTTAATCATTTTCGCGCGATGAATTCAAAAATTATAAAAATATGTTCACACTTTCAAATGTGAAAAATTACAACAATATGTTCACACTTTCAAGTGTGAAGAATTATAGCAATATGTTCACACTTTCAAGTGTGAAAAATTATAGAAATATCTTCACAGTTTCAAGTGTGAAAAATTACAATTTACAACAATATGTTCACACTTTCAAGTGTGAAGATTTGATATCGTTTTGTAACACCAACTTTTTTCACACCCAATTCAAGTGTGAACAATTTTATTTTACACATTTTTAAATGTGAATAACTGAACTAAAAAGATGTGAATAATTGATATATTTGTTGTAGTGCTATTTAGGCCGTTTTATACGGCGGTCAAGGGCTGAAGCGCCCAATGATGGCCGTTGCGGTGTTGCTTTCTGGTTGTGATATATCTGGCGGCCGGCTTGGCGTTCATCGCCGCCGCCGCTGAGATTTGAACCTAAAGATTCTTTCTGAGAACTCTAACTCTATGTAGGGTTTTTGTTTTTGAATCTGGTTTGCTATCGGAGGCTAATGGTTGCCGAAGCGACACATCGACTCTCCGTCGTTCGTCGTCTTTTATGCTTTACGGTGTGCCAGTATTTGTTTAACTTTCTCTAGTTTTAATGCAATTTGTGAATCTTAAAGGTCTTTGGCGATTTTTTGGATGAACTGATCTTTCTTAGTCTGTTTTGCTGGATCTAGGTTATTAGAGATTTAACGATATCGTCTATGTTGGAATTTTGGGAGAAAAACTAGTGAAAAATGTGTTTTTTCACTAAGTGTGAAAAAGAGTTTTTCACCAACTTTGGACTAAAATAAAATACAGATAACATAGGTTGTTGCCACTGTATTTTACAGGTTTGCGTAGTATGCTATGAGGGCTTTCCAACGCATCAAACCACGTCCAAATCCGAGCTCGTATGAATGAGATATCGATGCTCAAAGTTGAGGGTTCAAAGCTGTCAAAGCTGCGAAAATTAGAGAGAAAATGCTAAGTATAGCATGTTAACTCATCCCACATTGGTTGGGGATTGAAACCAAAAGTGGTTTATAAGGTGGGAACCTTACCAACTATTGTTTCCTTTAGTAGGACACATCCCTTGGACCCTGAGGGGTGCGAAGCACCCCTAACTCGCACTCGCACTCGCACACGCGCGCGCGTGGCGTGGGCGTATGAGGCGCAGTGTGGCGCTTTGATGGCGCACTTTGCATCGCGCGAGCCGCTTGAGAGCCGCCTTATTGTTTTTAAGTTCAACCGGAAGTTGGTCCGGTTGGAGACCAGGCAGAGAAGTTCAAGCGGAATGTGAGTTGAACCGGAAATCAGGTTCGAGCGGACCTGTGTGGTCTGGGCGGAACCGAGTTCAACCTGAACAGTAGTTCCGGTTGAAGTTCAAGCGGAACTGAGTTGAACCGGAAATTCTTTCGGTTGAAGTTGGAACGGACCGGAAGATCAGTTCTTCCGGATGACAGCTGTTACGCGGAGATTCCTCCGGAATGACAGCTGTAAACGCGTTTGAGCTAATTAAGGTAATTCCGCGTTAATTAGAAATCAATTTGCATTAAAGACGTTTAATGCAAAGTTTGACTACGAATTATTTTAGAGTGCTCTCCAAGACTCCCACCACTATATATACAGTCTCATTAGTTGAGGCTAGACACACCAGAATTCATAGAATTCTTTCTCTCTACCTCTCCTCACTATTTCTCTCATCTTCCTCATCGTTCTTCATTTCTTCAAGCTTCAAGATATTTTCAAGCTTAGAGTTATCCCGGCCGTACAATACGGTTTAGGCGATTGTACCCTGGGAAACAAAACGGTTCTTCGGTAGACCCGGAATTTGTTTTAAGGGACCCGGGTTTTGACCCGAATCCTTCGCCAAAGGTTCCTTGGAACCTTTCTCGTTTTTCTTAACTAATAATATCAAAAGTTTTTCTCAAATCATTTTCTTTGACTTTCAAAACTTTTTTCTTAATTCTCTGTAATTAATTTCCTTCATTCAAATCAATATAACTTCTTTCATTTGTATTGTAATTTCAATTCATTTCATTTCCTTGTAATCTTTTATTCATTTCTTGTACTGTAGTTCATTTCATTTCCCTGTAATTGTTGGTAGGAGTAGAATCTTTTTCATTGTATTGTAATAGATTAGATTTATTTTCTTTTGTTGTAATCGTACTCAATAAAATATTTATTTTATTTTAATTTTACGAACGGTTTTCCTACAGTCTATAGTGTGGATCCTTTTTGGGTTTCGATTGCGTTTAGCTATTTATTAAATTCCGGTCAGGTATTTGGCCAATTTTTATGTTGCGACTTTTTTGGATACACTGATCTTTCATCTTCTGTTTTGCTAGAAGTATTTGGCAACTTTTATGTTGTGACTTTTTTGGATATACTGATCCTTGATCATGTACCTTGACGAGGTTAATCACAGTGACTAATACGTTAAACTGGTAGAGTAACTAATACATTAACCGGTAGATAAATGGGTGGCCCGCTGCAAAGCGCGGGCGGGTCACCATCTTGTAAACATTATTATTGATTCTTAACAATAAGTTTGCTTAAAACTGCATATATATGACTTCATATCATTTGATGGTGTCAATGGTCAACTTTACACCATCTTCAAATGAAGTAGGTGTAAAATCTACTGTCTGAACCAACTTACTTATATCCATGGATATGTCAGCAGGTGACTTCACTCCACGATCAATCTAAAAACCAAAACCAAAACCAAAACCACAGGTTAGTTATATCATGTATATAGCCAGCACCAGCTTAGCTAGAGAATGGTAAGTTAAACTAACCGATGATGCAGACACTGGTTTAATTAATGATTTGTTGTAACCTCTAACACCAGCCACCGTCTCAGCCATTTGAGCCCGAGATACCCTGTTTGGTCCACCAACATTTAAAACCAATTGACTTCTCTTGCCATCTGAACATTGACCACAAATAAAAAGCTTGACTTTAGAAGCCAAGAATGAATACAAGATCTGTAGTACTTGCTACAGAGTTTGATATAAAAAACCAAAGGAAATGCACGTTGGTTGATATTAGTACATTTTGAGATTTTATTTATTTATTTATTTAAAAAGAATTAAATATAGTAACAACCTGAAATCCATCTGTCTATTAATATCTGTATGATATTTACAACATCCTTGACATAAACCGGGGAGCGGAATTCATCATGGAAAAACTCAGCTTCTTGGCCTTTAGCAAGAACACCATCGATCCACTGCATGCATTTCATACACTTGTGATAATAAATTATTATGTAAGCTAATGAATGAATGAATGAATGATTCATTTCATAATTCATATACCTGAATAGGAAGTGACTTTGAGACGGGTGGGATGGTTTGTGGGCCGAAGATAATGCTGCTTCTTAAAATGACAAAGTTTGAGCAGTTTTGGGAAATGTATTCTTCTGCTGCCACTTTTGACTTGCCGTAGACATTCACAGGTAGTGTTTCGTCGTCTTCTTTGTAGAAAGATTTTGTCCCTTGATAAACTGGTAAAAAGGGTAGTGGTTGTATAACTAACTAACTAACTAACTAACTAATGATAGTTAAGAAAATTAAGAAAGGGGAGGGGGTACCTTGATCGGTTGATAGATGAATAAGAAGGGGGGTAGTAGTAGTATCTGTATTGGTTTGAGTAAAACTTGATAACCATTTGACAAGTGTAGAGGGAACGTTGACTGACATGGCAACTGCAGGGTTCAACTCACAAACACGAGGTATGGAAATTGCAGCACAATTGACCACTACATCAGGCTGCATAACATTACATTGCATTGCAATTTGCATTGCTAGTTAAAATGCCACAACTTTGTGGGTGTATGAAAGAAATCGGCAATTTGGAATTTGTTTAACTAAAGTTTAAATTAATTAAAATGATCAGAATTTGTAACAAAAATCATATTAGATTAGAACAATATGAAGGAACCACCGCTCACACCTAGTTAGTATAAATAAATAAATAATAGTCCATGTAAACCTTCATTTGAATGTTAATGAATAAACCTGTGAATTTTTCTCTCTAGAAATTCGATCCAACCCATCAGTGTATGTATATATATAAACAATGATGATGACATATATTCACTGAATCAAGGTAGGTAAGTAGTAGGCGTGAATGAATAGTTCTAGCTAGCATGATGGATGGATGGATCGATCTTATAGAGTAAACAAATCTACCAATTGATTGATTGATTGATTGATTGCAAGGTGAAGAATGAATGAATGAATGAGGTGGGTTGATTGAATAATAAAATTCCAGATCTCAAAACAAATTAAACAACGTGTATGTTGGTTGGTTGTACTGATAGACATAAAGAATAGATTTGACTGAAACAAATTAACAGATCCAATCCTCCTTCTTCTTCTTCTTCTTCTTCTTCTTCTTCTTTCCAAGGAAGGAAGGAAGGAAGGAAGGAAGGAAGGAAGGAAGGAATTGTTAACCAGCTGTAATCAATGAATGAATGAATCATGAGATGTAATGAAATGCAGCAAGCAAGCAAGCAGGCAAGCAAGCAAACCAACCTGGCCAAATGTGCGAGAGATGGAGTCAAACCCTTGACCCGTTTGCAAGTCAAGCTGAAAGGAAGAGGAGGAGGAGGAGGAATGGTGTGTGATGGCCGTTAACCAGCGATCATCGGATCGTTTCTGGGATTCTTGTAGTAGATGCTGACCTAGGTAACCACTGCCTCCGATTATCAATAATCTCTTCTTCTTCTCCTTCTCCTTCTCCATTTCAATTCAATTCACAGGGACAGGAGGACTGACTTTTGGGTGTATTAATGCTGCTTAGAGTAAACTAAACTCTCCTTTTTCACTTGGTTCAAAAGGTAGGTACGTACGTTTGTCACCTACCTACCTACCTACCTAGCTGCTTCATTTCTTAGCTTTCTAATTCTCTTTCAATTCAATAATACCAAACCATTCCATCTTTCTATTTCTTCCATTCCGAGTTGTTCTTGATTGAATTAGATAAGTTTCACACACACACACACAAAAAAAAACAAAAAAAAACGATTCTAGGGTGAAAGATGATAGATAGTATTGCTGGCGGTGGATGCTCTCGCCAATAAGAAAAGAAAGAAAGATATACTCAATAAGACTCACAACGCAAATGTATAGCAAATACTAATAGGGTGCCACATGACAATACCATAGCTTCTCATTTTACTATTCATATCAACTTGATTTTGTTATATTGTATAATTAATTAATATATTAATGAAAGTTATTGCTTTTAAAGGAGATTGTAATATTGGTTTACGGGTACCTAATTTTCTATAAAAGAAATAGAATATTAATCTAATTGTGACATTTACTGTTGTATCATTTTACTTGACAAATGTATTTTAGTCAATTTCATTCATATTAACTAACACAAAAAAGATAACTCTTGTTTGTGAATATGACAAACCCGTAATAGTAAAGTTAAATGATACACCTGTAAAAATGGATAAAGAAGATACATAACATAATTTGTAACTTACTCCTTAACTCCATAATTTATTCATACATTAATAATGTTCCATACAATACAATAAATAATACAAGAAGAAGAGTAGTATGAAACGACCAACCAACAAACAGACAGACAGACTCTGAAATTAATTACCTTACCCCAAAAGGAGGCTTCTAAATTTCCCTCCCCTCTGCAACCTTTCCAACAGTTTTTTAGATCCTACTATATCCATTTCGCTTAGTTTTTTCAGATACCCGATGGCACCATATGATATCATAACCTTCCGACACCTGTTGCTTCCTGACAGAACCCCAAGGCACCAAACCGCATACTTTTTAGCTGTGTTTTGGGCGCCCGGGTCAAGCAACTGAACCAAACTCGGCACGCTTCTTGTTGCGTCCCGTTTCACTTCTCGAGCGTTACACCCTTCTGTCATTAGGCTCGCCAGAGCCTGAGCCGCCACCTCCCGAACCTCACTCCCTTTCGCTTCAAGCAATCGAATTAGCACCGGGATACACCCTGGTTCTCCTCCCACAACTCTTTTCACCTCCATCGACTCCTCACACATCCGACATATGCTCCCAACCGCCGCCGCTGCTGCTGCTGTCTGGGCACCGCTGCTACTTGATCCTGCTGCTGCTTTAAGCACACGCACCAGCCTCGGAAGCAACCCCAGTGAGATCAGGCTTTCTGCTGAAACGGCGGACCCCCCCATGAGGTTTCGTATCGTCCTGATCGCGGCTTCCTGAGGCAGACCCGCGACGTCAAGGTAAGCCAGGAGACTGCGAATCCCGCCTTCCATGATAACAGACTGCCTCATCTCTTCACTACTCAGGGTCAGATTCTGCAGGCACTCGGCCGCGTATTCTTTAGATACCAATAACACCCCGGAATCGAGTAGATCGATCATGATCCTTACGGCCCCTTCCTCCGCTAGCGTTTCGTATAGTTCCGGAATCACAGATAAGTTTCTTAAAGTACAAGCAGCTGAAGCCTGGGAAACAGCGTCACCTGTGCATGCACATACCTCAATTAACGGCTGCACCCCACCATGCCGCGCTATCAGACTGGCCGTCTCTCCTGACATGGATAACCGTTGAAGGGCTATAGCAGATTTCTCTCGACCAACTGAGCTACCAGATTCGAGCAGCCTTAACAGAGGCGGTAAAACGCCTTCTGAAACAAGTAAACTGTTATTACATGTACCCCCCGATTCCGCTAACGTACAGATCAAGGTAACTGCTTTTTCTCGCATTATTGGAGACGTAGCAGCAGAGAGAAGCTGTACCAAAGCCGATAAACTGCTTCGTCCCAACAAGGGCAAAACAGTCTTTTCATCTTCTCTCATCAGCTCAACAAGATTATCGAGGGCTTTATGCTTAGCTTCCAAATGCCCGATTTGCAGCCGAGCTAATAACTCGGTAATGCTACTGCTGCTGCTGCTTCCTCCTTGACTTGTAGTAGTAGTAGTAGTTTCAACTCCTGACAATGCAGCAACCTCTCCCAAAATCCCTGTTTTTATCAAAAGCCCGCAATCTCGTAGGCTCAAATCGAGTTGACCGGATAATGCGTCCAGATCACTCTGCGTTTGAAGCTTTCCTTCCTGTTTATCCCTCCTGGAACACTTTTCTGCCATTTCGAGTGATTCGTTTAAAGTTTTTGAAATGGCTTGAAGTTGTTCGTTGCACAACGTGTTCTTTGTGAAGCATGGATGGCTTGATAAATCTGATAACCGAGTTGGGATTTGCTCTAGTTTTGATATGATTATTTTCCACCTCCCCTGAAACACATTAACTTCTTGGGCCTTCTCTAGAGCCACGGGTAGAAGATCATTGGCATACGCCAACCACTCTTCAGTTGACTGAAGGTCAACCATCACTTTGTTCTCTTTATCATGATCTTCTACCATGATTTTGGAAAGTATAGATCGAATCTGTTTTGACAAAATAAAACCTGTTGGAAGTTGAAACAATATTAAACATGATCTGTTCAAGAATTTGAGATTAAGTCAATTTTAAGAAAGTCAAACCTGATGAGAAACCTTTAAAATTCTGGGCCTAAATTGAACCAGGAGTCCATTTAATGAAGTCAAACCTAGAAAAATCATATATATCGAATTAATAAACATGGAACTTGTTAAGGATTTTTGAGAGAAAAATGATATTACTACCAAAGAGAAAAGTCAAACTGTTATACATGGAAGTCAAAATCAACTTGAAGGAATTATAGACAGATTAGTAAAGAATCATGAAACTTTCAAGAGCTCTGAGACTAAAATGATCTCAAAATCAACTTAGAGAAGCCAAACCGGATAAAACACAAACTTTCGAGAGTTTGACACTACAATAAACCAATTTATAGAACTTAATTATCAAAAAGTCAAACATGCAGAATCCAAAAACATGTGAAATTTCAAGATTTTGGGTCCCAAATCATCTTGGAACCAAATTAAGACGATCAAACTCAATGCACATAGATAAGTCAAACACAAAGAATATAGAGAGGTCAAACCTGAAAAAACACATAAATGTTCTAAGTTTTCAAGGCTCAGCTGCAAGAGCGGATCATATAAAGACATATACTCCTCTAAGAACTCAATATTGAGATCATAAAGTTGGATCCAGGTCATGAACATGATTTGTCAAGCTGGAAGAAACCAACATGTTTAACAGGGACCCAAAATGAGAGGAAAAAGAAAATCAAGATTATGACTTTTTCATTAATCATAAAGTAGTGTAGTAGTTAGCTGTCTTGGATCTTCCAACTTTACTTTATCGCTTGATTGTATTGTTAGAAGAGAAAAGAATAAAGATCAAAACTTTTGAGAATCTTGCATGATCATAAAGCTTGTTCACGAAACATAAGAGATACAAAGTATGCACACACACCTCCCTCTTTAAAAGGGAATCCGTGAAGCACTGAGATCTAACAGACTGTTTTTGTGACTCAAAAGACAACATTATCTATTTATTTTATTATCTCTTTATCTTACAAACGTGTGGTGTAAAGATTATAAAAGTTTTAAAAAAAAGAACTTTCAACTCATATTTACTTACTTTACTATAAAAAAATAACATGCTTGCTTTGTGAGTCCATCTTCATTTCTCATCAGAAACAAAACAATTTTGAATATCGGAAGGAATCTTATAGTCATGACATAGATTTACCAAAAAGTTGTAAAATGGTGTACCGAAAAGTGATTGTTGCCATTCTCTTGGTGAGGCAGGACTACCAATCTTAAAGAGATGTTAAGTTTTGCTGCCTTTAAAGACAATACAAGAAAAGAAAGGTCACTATCTAACTCCAATGGTACACCCATACACGATGTATTTAAATCTTGGAATGGGACCAAACCATCAAATTTCTTCTTGATATTTCCATAATAAAAAATAAAAGTGGGCAATAATAAATACATACATACATACATACAAAATCATACCGGCTCATAGGGGTGATTGATCGATCTCTTGCAAACGCTCAAAACTCCCCTTTGATGATTCACTTCTGAAACCAATAAAACACAAACCAAAAGACTTGATCTTCTGCAACATTTAAGATTTGATCTTTAACCCCTAATTTGTCAATTTAAAAAAGCAAGCAAAAACTAGGATAAGTTACAAAAGTAAAAGAATTTCCAGAATCATTCATCAAAGACAATTTTCATAAGAAGAGATTTGTTGGAGATTTGACAGACTAAAGATTCGATCTTTAAACCCTAATTTCTCAATTTAGAAAGCACAGACAAGAATAATCCAAATCCAAGAATCACAGACAGACTTACCCAGCCAGCAGAAGAAAGATGAAGCTTGAAAACTCTGTTTTTTCCAAATCCAAACTAAATCAAGATTCAAACACAACTAGCTGGTTTGATACAGATATGACGACACCAAAATGTCGTCTTAAAAATACGCTGATCTCCAAATATAACGAACGACTCGAGGATGAAATCTTAACAACAAATACCCACCACAAACTGCTTGACTTTGTCCTCCTTCCATTATCATCGAGTGACACATGAGTGCATTATAATCAGGGGCGGATTCATGTGTGTGTGAGCAGGGGGCGAGGACCCCGCTCAAATTCAACACCGCAGTTGAAAATTTTATACCCTTTTTCGTAGGCCCCTTTCAAAAAGTTTGTAGAGGCCCCTTGTTATCATCAGGAGAACGAGATAAGAAGAAAGAAATTAAAAGGATGATAAGTCACCATGAAAATAGAGATTTTTTGTTACAGGAAGCCATGAATGTTTAATGGGGAAGAAGATGGTTCTGCAAGAACTAGAAAGAAAGAGAAAATGAATGAAAAAATACTTGGGGAAATAAAAAAGTTTGATAAATTTACTGACACTCTCTCTCTCTTTTAAACAATGTTTGTACTTTGTAATATGATGAAAAGGAAAAAAAATAATGTCCATATTTTCACTTTAGCTCCTCCATAAAGCAATACACATTCAACTCATACCCTAAGATTTCATAAACACTCCAAATAAGATCTATCATTTTAGCAATACATATTCAACTCATACCCTAAGATTTCATATACTTATGTGTTCAATCAATTATTTAAACATGTTTCTGTTTAATCAAATGATGTCAAGTCATTCATTTCATTAAGTACATAAGGATCAATAGTTTTATAATATCACTAA
>JBCNJP010001731.1:0-18193 GCA_039602395.1 Deinandra increscens subsp. villosa | reverse complement strand
AGTTAGATAAAAGAACATGTTGTCACATTGTTACTGGGCGAAACGACATACATTATTTCTACTCACAGTTAAGGAAATAGAATTGTTATATATATAAATAATAATAAATAAATAAAGATAACAATAAAAAAAATACTAGGAAATAAAACTAAATAGGTTAAAAGGTCATAACCTACCCCTAATACCCATCTCCTCTAGAGATCCTTAGTCTTAATCCTATGTCTTCACGACGTCCTTTCCTTGACCATATCCTCGGAGAGTTGCAAGTCTAACAAATCCTGCGTAATGCACTCGTCCCATGACATTTTGGGTCTGCCTCTCCCTCTACGCCCCTCTACACTGATGGAATCCACTGCTCTAACTGGTGCGTCAACTGCCTCCTTTTCACGTGCCCAAACCATCTCAATCTTCCCTCGCGAATCTTCTCTGAGATACACGCGACCTCAAAGTTTGCCCGAAAGACCTCATTTCTTATTTTGTCCAACCGTGTGTGCGAACTCATCCACCTCAACATCCTCATCTCAGCAACCTCCAGCTTACGCACCTGGGTTTTCTTGATGGCCCAACACTCAGAACCATAAAGCATTACCGGTCTGACGAAGGCCTCATAGAATTTTCCCTTCAGCTTAACAGGAAACCTCCTGTCACACAGAATACCTGTGGCAGCTCTCCATCTACACCATCCTGCACGAATACGGTGAGTCACGTCACTATCGATGTCCCCATCATTATGTTCTCTACTTGAGATATAGGTTCGATTCTTACGGGCAACACTTTGAAGGGGGCATTGGCAATGAGGGAAGACTTGGGACTGGAAGGTGACAAGTTCGATCCCTGAGCTCCTAGGTTTTACCACCCGGCCGCTCGCAGAGGTGTTCTTTTCCTGGAATGAGCTCAACTAATGTAAATATTCTCCGTGTTTCTGAAGCATTCGTTGGCTGTTAAAATAATTGGTTAAAGGAAACTATCAAATTTAGTGAATGAATCTTAAATCTTAGTGATTTGGATCTCAATGGTTTGTAAACGTTATTTCTTTTAGGGTCTGTTTGGTATGGGGTAATGGAATGAACGTTGGAATGGAATGAGCGAGGGAATGGAATGGTCGAGGGAATGAAATGGATCATTACCATTCCATCGTCATGTTTGGTTACTATGTGGGAATAGAATAAATCATTTCTTTGCGTTGTTTAATGGTTACAACAAACGAAGTAATCGAATAGAATTTTACTAATATTTACATTTAAATTAGAATATATTTTTTATATTTTTATTTTCTAATGTTTTAATTTTTAGTTTTTCTTAACTTTTATTAATTTATTTAAAAAAACAGTTTAATTTATATTTTTAATATTGTTTTTATACTTTTTATAATTTAAGTTTATTTTTATTATTTTTTTGTTTTTCTTTATTTATTTAATTTAATTTTAATTTTTTATTTTTCCCTTAAATTTTTTTTTCTTTTTTTTCTTTTTACTCTTAAGTTTTTTCCGTAAAACTTAATGAAGAAATCTTATTGGAAATGAAAATTCCATTCCATTCCTTAAGGGAATCGAAAAAAACACCCCTCCCCTATGAAATGAAAAATTTTAAAAATAGAAGGAATCTCATTCCTTGTGTAATGGTTCATTCCATTCAATGTGCAACCAAACATGTCATTTTTCATTCCCACGTAATGACTCATTCCATTCCACCCTTTATTCCTGCATACCAAACGCTACCTTAAAACTTTTTAAGAAAAATTAAATATGGTCATTTCTTTAGAAGATTAATGAAAATCAATCATTTTAGGTAATTTTTTTATAAAGATTAATGAAAAACAACCATTTTAGGCAATGTTTAAAAACTTAAAACAACTTTATTTATTGGCTATGCCATTTTTAACTGCTCGGTCTTTTGATCTAGTCTAGCGATTTTGATAAAACTTCTGATTCGACATGCTAACTACGAACCGAATCGCTAAGGATATGTGTAATGGTCAAGCCCCATTAAGCCTCACCCATAGGCATTATGCGACGTGTGGACAATAACATAGCAAGGGGCTTGAAATTTTTTTATGGTGTAGTGGTCAAGCCCCTTACAATAATTACCCTATTATTATTTTTTTTAATTTAAATAAAATGAAATCTAATAAAATAAATAAAAAGTTCATTAATATTACTAAAAAAACGACATTTAAAAAAAATACGACATTAAAAAAAAAGATCAAGGCATTAAAAAAAACAAATAAAGCCCATAGTCCGTCTTGATTCGTTCCCTTAACCTGATCGCCAAAGATCGTGCCAATTCATCATCGTCGGGAAGCGGTTGTCTGAGTGAATCCAAATCCTTTTGCATTTGCCGACGGCTCGCTGCTTGGCCGTGCTCTTTCCTCAAAATTACCAACTCCTTGAGACTCTCGGCAACCTCGTCGTCTCTTTCTTTGGTCGCCGTTTCGTAGCTTTGGCGACTTGACGATGACACCACTCGTTTCCCCTTGTCATTATCCCGAAGGATCAACCAACACTTCATGTATTGAAAAACACCTCTATCTTGTTGG
The DNA here is from genome assembly GCA_039602395.1 of Deinandra increscens subsp. villosa. Lineage (NCBI taxonomy): Eukaryota > Viridiplantae > Streptophyta > Magnoliopsida > Asterales > Asteraceae > Deinandra > Deinandra increscens. The sequence continues at coordinate 15,657 of JBCNJP010001731.1, read as the reverse complement.
TATTCGACCAGTGCACTAGATTGAATGACATCGTCATTCTCACCGCTCTTCCAACCCACATGAATACGGTTGTAAACCGCGCTAAAAAACCAACAATGGTTGTTGATTTCTGTCCACTTTCCGGAAATGGAGTCCGGAGTTCGATATTCGTCCTTCTTGAGCAACTTGTAGAAGTTTTTGCGAATATTCGACCAAAACATCGTCTTGCCTTGGTGGTTAGCTAGTATTTAAAAATAAAAAATTAGTTAGTAAATAATCACAAAAGTAGAAAAAAATAAAAAACTTATATGAAAATAAACTAAAAAAACATAAATAAAATAAAAAAAAATCGAAATAAGAAAAAAATAAATACTAACCAATGACGGGATCCTCCGATGCCTCGATCCAACATCGACATAGCCCCACCTCCTCCTCCTCGGTCCATGCGTTGATAACTCTCTTCTCCTTCGGTTCGTTGACAACCTTCTTCTTATGAGACCGTTTCCTCGGTTTTTTTGACCCACCCGCTTGTTGCGTTTCGGGTACCACCTCGCAATCATCTTCTTGTGACGGTGTTTGAGATGGTGGTGTTTGAGCTTGTGGTGGTTGTGATTGCGGTGGAGGTTGAAAATGCCGAAACGGGTTGAAACGGGAGTTGAAACGGACCTTGAAACATCGAACGTGGTTGAAGATTTTGGAATGGGTGTTGTTGCGTGTAACCGGAGAAACCTTGAGGAGGTTGAAGGTTTGCCATCATACTCCACAACTCTTCGTTGGTCGGTGTTTGTTCATTTTCACCGGACCGTGGTGTCGGGGAACGACCGAAAGGTTGCATCTTTTGTGAATAAAATATGAGAATAATTGAAGAGTAGAGAGGAGGTTGTGTGATTTTTTATTGAAAGAGGTAGATTATATATATATATATATATATATATATATATATATATATATATATATAGTGGTTAGTTTATATTGGTTTAAAATGAAAAAAAAAGTAAAAAAAAATAATAATGGGTCCAACGGTCAAAAAAAGACCCGTTGAACGGTTATTTTTTGACCAAATTCTCCCCCTCTTTGGCATGAAAATTATCATGCGCATGGCTAATTTCTTCAGGTTTCGCGCCCCACCGTAGTGGTGGGCGCTATACGAGCGCTAAAGTAGCGCTAAACATGGTTTCAAACATCTTTCAAGCCCTATTACACATAGCCTAAAACGCGAACTATGATTTTGGTGAAAACTTTAGTTGGTTTGACTGTTCAACAATTCAGTTGATAGCTTAGTGTGATTCTTTTTATTTTACTTTAAACTACTAGTTTATTTTTATAATGGTAAAATGGTTCTTAATTACAATACCTATACATAACTACATATTAAAAAAAAAAATTGTTACAATCACGAAATATATAATCAAGCTTCAATATTCTTTCAATAAAAACACTCTAACCTTTTTTTTCTGATTATAAAATTCATTTTAGTTTCATTATAGACTACCCCTTCTACTAAAAAAACCCAATTCTCACGATCGTTTCATTTAAAATGATCGTTTTGGAATCGTTTCATTTAAAACGGTCGTTCAACCTAGGGAAATTTTAAGATTTCGTCGTCGCGACACGTCATCCTGTTTAGATCGTTTTGGGATCATTTCATTTAAAACGACCGTTTGATGTGAAACGACCGTAAAAAAAATAGTGTTTTTACCTTTTAGCAAAATAGGGGGTTTCTATATAACCACTCTTATTCTATTGTTCATGAATATTTGCTATAAACTTAAAAAAATATATAATTAAACAGATTAAGTGAACTTTTTCTGATTATAAAACTCACTTTAGTTTCTTTACTCGTTTATCGTTCATGAAATTTGCTATAAACATTAAAGAAACTTATTTTTTAAATACGTTGATATACCAATTATAAAACTTCATTAGTATTTGTAAAGTTTTATATTAACATTTATTTCATGTTAAAATTTAAAAATTTATAATTGAATAGCATTTAAGTTTGTGATATGTTTCTTAAGTAATCAAATTATAAAATTTATAAAAAAAAATGGAACTTTCTTTTTTACTGACAAGCACAGATACATCTAAAACCTACTCCTAATATCCAAATTCCAAACACACACATACTTCCAAAAAAATTATAGGATTTAATTTAGACCATTTATATGAAGATGAACTCCTTACAAAATATAGGATTTTGAATTCACACCATTTGTTTTCAAGCATAGAAAGAAAATATCTTATCTTATCTTAATCCTAATAAAGTATTAAATTGTTTCCACATGTCTTCTTTTTAAAGTGTTCACATTAGCACTAACACATGTCAAACCACATTTAATTATCAACTAGTTAGTGACCCGGGTAAATACCCGAGGCTATGATATAAAAAGATTTATGCAAAATAAAAGATGAACCTAAATTGAAAAAATAAATTGAACTGAATAATACATAAAGCTAAAGAGCCGATAAATATTCAATAATATTAAATTTACAAGTTTGAAGAAAAAAGATTTGAATACAATGTTTTTGGTTACATTCGTCTGGCAACCATCTTAAAATCTATCTAAAATTAAGATTCTAAGACCCTTTTTGCTTTTCACTCTTAATAGAGCAACGTACAACTGGCCATAGAAGAATACCGGGTTCTTTAAAAACAGCCAAACTCTAGACAGCGATTGACCTTAGTTTTTTTTATGGTCATTACAAAAAAAAACCGGAATTAAAAATTATCTTCTTTGAAATCTGAAAGCAATCCGCTTATCTGTTGGAATTAATGAAAGTCTTAGAATAAACGTCCGATTCGTTGATCAAAACCTAAGCAATATGGATCTAGTTTTATTAGGTTTTCTGTCACGAATCCAAAGCAATTTACGGATCGAATTTTTGTTGGAAAATAAAGGAGATATGACGAATAAAAGTTTTGGTATTGTAAATAAAAATATGGATAATTTTTTTATGGAAAGAATTTAATTTAGTGTAATTTTTTAATTCTAAATTATGAGGAATTGACAAGTAAGCAAATCCAATGTGGCATACCTAAAATTGTGCCACATGGACTTTAAAAACTCATGTTTATTATACAGATAGATAGATAGATTTAGTAAATTACCAGTTAACACTACCTACCAATTTTATCTTAATTCAATTTTCATTTTAAAAAAATTTAGCAAGACTTAATGTAGATTTAATAATTTACTAAATAATTTGAGTTTTTATAAGGAAACTAATAAAGAATGTTATCATCTGTAATGTATTAAATTATCAATTAGAGAATTTTATAACGAATGATGTCATTTATAATTTTTAAATATCTTAATCATTTTTTTATTTTATATTTCGTAACTGGAATTATTATCGAACCTAAATTCAACCCGTGTAGTACTTGGATTATTACTAACCTAGTAAGTGCATGTATAAGTACAGACGCAAAATTCATGATTTCAGATAGCCAGACCAAAAGACCTTATCATAATGACAATATATCATTTCTAATTAGCAACAGCAAAACATCTTAAAACAACACCAAACCAGACCTCAATTACTACATGAACTGGAGCCGTGGTTCGAAGCAAAATCCAGAAAAGATTTCGAGAGGAAACTTCTTATGCATCGAACACTTCTGCGACCAAAACCACTGTCTTGTATTCATGTCATATATAAGCAAAGCTGTTCCTCCATAACTCTGTATGTATATCAGATCACCACCACCACTGCTAGCAAATACATCATCCAGTTCCCCAAAACCCTGCACAAACTTGTGGGGCATTCTTGTAATTTCCGTCCATGTCCTCCCGTCAAGAACCCATATGCCAACTCCCTTTATCAGCCCCGGTCTGTTCACTCTCCCTATACCCCCGACAAGCACGAGCTTTCCTTGAACCTTCATTAGCCTCCCACAGGTAAGAGCACACGGTGCTAAAATTACCGATTCGTCCTTCAAAATACCCATGGATGGTTCAATATTATCAAGACTGTAAGTTATCAACCCATGAAAGTTCTGAACTTCGTTTGGCCTTGTGCAAAAGACCAGAATGTACAGAACATTATCACATATTACACTTACGTCCCCTGGTCTCCACCCTTGCATAGCTCCTATTACCGGGGTTAACCATGTCCTTTCCTTCGAATCATAAACGTGAATCGAAACATTCCATAACAAGAAATCATCAGAAGCTTGCATTGACCTGATGATAGAGATGGTGTATTTTGACTTTGACTGGTCAACGGAGAATGCCAGCGCGCTGTAAACTGGGAAACCCGGGCTAGGTGGAATATTGAGAATTTCATATTCCCGGCTAATTGGATTACAAATATACATTACCTTACTAGTTTCATCATCCATGAAACATACAAGACCACAAGATGCAGCAATGTTCCATGTGTGGTGGACCATGAATGGGAGCTCAAAATTGTACCACTTTCTCATACCCGAGTCATAGAGATAACCCACAGGCTCGATCGAGCTTGTGAACATGAAATACCATGGTTTTTCTGACAATAAACTAGCATCTTTTAAGGTGAATTTCTTTGAGTGAATGATTTGGTTCCATCTTTTACACACACTGGATGCTTTAAATATTGCTGATAATGGAAGGTCTGATAAAATTCTTTCATGAAGATCATCTGGGAGGATATCAATCGAGACAGGGTTTTCCTCTTGATTATTATCCATCTCGATAATTTCCAAATTCGGAAAGAAAAACCCAGTTCCCTTTCGGTTAATGTCGGTCTCGTCATCATCGGACCATGAAGCTCCCTCCATGGACAAATTTAGAAAGTCCTGAAACACAACACATGACTTGTGTTACAAGTTCGAGCCTTTTCTATGCAAGAATAAAGTGCATTCTCCAAAATAAAAATTGGAACAAAGTTGGTTACCTTTTTTATGCAATTTACGTAAAAAAGCTTCCTTTAAAATGAGAAGCTGATTATCAAACTCGATATGATTGGAGGAAATTTTTAAGAGGCAACTAATCTATAATACTTAGAGACAGGATAAATTTGAATTTCTTAAATTACCCTTCTGTTTACAAAGCTTGGATGAAGAGTCCATTTGTTGATTTGAAATTTGAATTATCGATTATTTCATGAAATCAAAATAACATTGTGTTTTCTTTATGGATTTCAAAACTGGATATTTTGCAGCGACATAGAGGGTAACAAATGTTGAGGTCGATTACACACAAGCAATAATAGTTGCAGAAAATGGACATGCATCATTCATGTGGCTTCCACTGTTGTTATCAGAACCCTTCTATACTCTTTTTATCCCAAATGTTGTGTAACACTGTAACTAGTCACATACAGTTATAATATCATTTTTAATATTTGTTATCATCTATAGCATTTTATGATTCCAATTTCCCAAAGAGTGCTTGTTAAACCCTAATTTTCAGATATTTTTAAGGCTTCTTATTCAACATTTGACATCACCATAAGATCTAGCTGCAGACGAAATACTAACGTACTCACTATCCGTTTTAGAGTTTTCTTGACTATTACTAATCTTCAAATGTACGTATTTATTGACACATTTATTTATTTCCATTTTGTTATGAAGATTGTAAAAAGAGAGAATGTAAACAGATCATAATCCCTCATGTTCTAAGTACTATAAACTTTTAACATCTTGTGAAACCTAGTAATCTTCAATTAATTTGAACCCGTTTCAAATTGCGGTGGAAAAACCAAGTATGACTTCTCATATACTATTATACTACCATACTGATCCCATTATCCTACCACTATATCCCACCAGAAAAATAATAGTGAGTGTTTTATTACCCTCGAGTCTCAATAACATATTGCCCCATGCCCAAACATGAACAATCACACAAAAATAGGGAACTAAGTGGTTCACCCAATAAAGATTGCCTTGTGATCCAACTAGTTATAAAACTGTACAATGTAAAATTAAAATATGACCTAAATACTTCACTATTGTAGTATACTACCATACTGATCTCATTATCCTACCAACATATCCCATTATCATACCACTATTTCGCATCACAACAAACTAATAACACGAACAATCACACGAAAAAACACAATATTTAATTGATTCACCCAACAAGGATTGCCTATGATCCAACAAGTTAAAAGAAAATTTCATGTTACCTCCCCTAATGTGTTTAAATCAATAGCACTACTGTTTTACAAAATTCAAACAATCTAAATGACAGAATCTTCTAGCTAATAGGTTGTAAAAAAGATAAACGAAATTCCTCCCTTCAAATTACAAGGAAATATGAGGTGAATTAGTAGCAATTACTTTCAAAACTGTACAGATTAATGAAATATAACCTAAATACTCCACAATTTGAGTTTGCATAGCTGTAAACAACTGTAATGACCGCATTGTATCCTAATGCTCACTAACATCTGGAGCTAAACCCTGATTTGGGACTAAAGTTGAACAGAAGACATCAAAAGCCATAAATACTGGAAAATTCTCACCGAAATTAAGAACAGAACAAGATTGCGTGACTCAAAACAACATAGATCGATTAATCAAGCAAGCTAACATCGATTTGAACACAAAAATAACCTCCAATTGCACATTATACGGACACATAAAACGAAATCCAAAAGAGCGTTGATGTTCATACCACGGTGGGAACGGCGAGAGCAACCGGAACAGCAACAGGCGGAGGTGCTGAACGATTAATCGGCCTCCAAACTTGCTTACACCCTCGCGGATTTCTCTGTGTTCATCAGAAAACCACAAAATTTTAGACAATTTTGGGGGAAAACGAAAACCAACAGATGCCGCAAATTGTTCCTAGGGTTTTTGCCGATTCGATGGAGCGATTCGATTCATTGAATGCAAATTATCTGGTTTAATTGTTTATATGACGACCAGATTCAACGCACGTATGAACGATGAAAAAAATTGAAATTCGATGAGCCTCGTGGTGCATTTGGGGAGGGGCATTTTCGAAGAACGAGCAGAGCGGTGAGATGGCAGGCTCCGATTGGCTGGATGCAGCCACGTGGATTAAAGCTGCCAAGCAGACTCTAAAACAAACCACGTAGGCTGCGGAGCTCAACCGTCAATCTCGTCCGTCGATTTTGATCCATCGGTTAACGCCCAAATTCCCTGAACAAGGCTTCCGGCTTCCAAAAGATTACCAATTTTCGTAAACCTAATCACATCATCTTAGAAAAGTTCTAAATTAAATAAAATTTCAATAATCCAACATATGGCATCGGTTAAACTCGTGTTTATCGTATTGAAATCGCATATATCGTTTAAAACGCTGAATGATATAAATACGAGCATGTTATTACGTGAATAAGAAAGATAAAAGTATGTGTACCTTGTGTTGTTGTCTCCTCCATCGAGTATGCATATTGATTTGAGATGGGTATTTGTTGTTTGTCTAAAATGAAGAAATCTCCACAACGATTTGGGCATTTATACAAGAAAGATATATGAAATTGGAGGTTATTATACACAAGATTTTCTTTATTGTGAATCCTAAAAAATCTTGGGTTTAGAATGTAGATTAGTGTGCACGTTTTCTATATTTACAATATCTATGTAATTTTAGTAACAAGATGTTGAGGTGTAATTGTTAATTAATTACTTTTAAGGTTAAATTGTTATTTTATGAGTTTAAATATGTGTTTTAATTTTGTTAAATGAATTAAAAACAATATAACCAAACACCACTATCATGTGGATTTTCGATTTTTATAGGGATATCATGTATATATTTTTTGTTTTAGGACTTTAAAACTAATTTATCTCTACATATTTTAAGAAAAAAGTTCTGATATCAATTAGGAAGTTTTATATATGCTTATTAAAAAAAATGCAACAAAATGAGAAAAGTATTAAAAGTACATGCAACATCTTGAGAAAAGTAAATAAGAAAATGGAAAGGAAGCTAATAAAATAAAAAAAAAATACTCTTTTCTCTTAAAATTAATGATTCAAAATGCTACGTGTATTTAAAATCGTAACATTTTCTTCCATTGTATGTTTATCTTTCCACTTTCTTCTATTGTATGTTTATCTTTCCACGAGTTATTTATTGTCTAATTAAATATATTTAATGTGTGATTGATTAAACAAGTTTTTATAAAGACTGTTAGCTCATAATCTTTTTGTGTACACAAGAACATATTTAGAATTTGAGATATCTTTATTATTCTAGAGTTAGAAACTCCTTATTACATTGATTGAATAATCACAATATGTTATAAACAATAGTTTTTATTATTCTAGAGTTAGAAACTCCTTATTACATTGATTGAATAATCACAATATGTTATAAACAATAGTTTGTATAAGGATTTGTATGTTAGATGTTATAATATGTTACTGAATAATAAATATGAAAATTTAATTAAATAATATCAATTATTTATCATTGGCAACAAATAATCTTAACTATATTTATTGTTACTAGTATCTCAACTATTGATGTTTTTTTTCTAATAATCTTACCGTTAACTTTTTTAATCCTTGTTAGTTTTGATGACGTCAGTTGTCACGTCATCAAAACTGCCACATCATCATGCCACGTCAGCTGCCACATCAGCAAAACTGTCACGCCAGCTACCACGTCATCAAAACTACCAAGTCCTTAGGCCACGTCAGCTGTCACGTCATCAATACTAACGGAGGTTAAAAAGTTAATGGTAAGATTATTAGAAAAAACAACATCAGTAGTTGGGATTGCAATAACAATGAGTCTAGTTAGGATTACTCCCAGCCAATTGTCAATTGTTATGATTACTTAAATCCAAATTTTCTAATAGATATTAAACAACTATAAATAGCAACAAAATAAAATTAATATTCAAGATTAAGTCTAAATAACGTGAATTGGTTGTGAACTACAATTAGTTGCGAACTACGTGAATCGGACATACCATGCATACAGTGACCTAATTTATGCGAAATTAAGTCTAAATTGAATGAGTTGTGACTAGATGCATAGGTCCAAGTTAAGTGTTGACCTGAGATTTTGACGATCGTCAAACATTTCATCAAGTTCAAGTAGTAGACAAGATTCCATGTTTAATGTGTATTATAGTTCAGTAAATAAAAATAGTAAATGAAAACAAGGTGGGACGTGTTTTTTATTATCTATTAATCCAAATGATTTTAAGAAGTTTGATATTTTAGCCTGGTAAAAATTAAAAAAATATATATATCATCTTTTGATCCTATCTGCTATGGCACGAAATCTACTTAACATTCAAGTTTCTACGGTAGCTTCGGAATGTGTTTTTTATGTTAGTTAACAATGTTATATTGCTATAAAGAACACGACTCGCTCTTGCCGCAGTTGAGATGTCCATTTTCTTGTAAGAGTACTTGGATGTAGAGGAACATGTATAGCATGTATCCTCTCTTGAAGAGGAAACAAAATATAAGGATAAGATATACGAGGAAGAGATAGCAGGTGGATTGAAGGCCCCAATAACTAACAAGGAAGTCACTTCGATGAGTAGCTACACAACAACTCCGGTTTAGACGACAAGATAAACACAACTCGACAACACGCCGACAAAATAATAGTGACGAATAAAAATAAAAGTGAAAAAATGCATCACAACTTGTATTGCTTTTCAATATATTACAATTTATGTTTTTTAAAGCTTTTTAAATACTTTCAATATATTACAATTTATGTTTTTGTAAGCTTTTTAAATACTAAACGTAAAAATATACTTTAGTTACTTTTGTTTAGTTTGTATTTATTAAAACAACCCAAAAAAAAATATTAGAAAACCGGGTTGAGAGTTGGGACCGATTCTAACTGGTTTTGGAGGACGATTCGCTCATTTTGAAGGCTCAAAGCAAGCTGAAAATCTATTGTTCAATTGAAACATACATCACTCTTGTAATTATCGTTTTATACAAGACCCAAACCAAATAAAAGAAATATAACCATTTATTTACTTATTTTTAAGGCACCCTAACGAAGTAAGGATCTTAAGACCCGACATCGTTTAAATTACCGTGGAGTCATCCATGCCGATTTTACATGTTCCGGATACTTTGACTATAAATCGGTTTATGAACCAAACCGGTTTAGCTAAAGCCGGTTTTGACCCGTGTTAACCGATTTTCTAGAAAAGCTGATTGGTACACCTCTAGGTATAAGCGCATGTATGATTCATATAAGTTGTTACTTGAAATTATTGTAATTATGTACATAAAATTTGCCAATGAATCCCGACTCAAGTGGTTGAGTTGAGTAAGACATTAAAATAAGAGGTTTCAAATTCAAATCTCAAAATTTAAAAAAACAAGGGTTTCATATTGAGTCAAATCATCATCATACTATTATGTAAAAGAAAAGTTTTGGGACACATGACATTCTCACATTCCACCTCATAATAATTTTTTCACATAAATTATCCCCTCTTATTTATAGTTTTTGTATTTCCATGACAATAAATAAAAAATATATATTGTATGGATAATCATCACCCTTATTAATCAATTATTGTATTTCCATGACAATAAATAATATATATTTATTGTAGGGAATAATAAATATCTATTGTATGGATAATCACCACCTAATTAATCAATTATTTATATTTTCATGACAATAAAAATATATTTATTTTAGGGATAAATACCATCCTAATTAATTAATTGTTGTGGATCATTTGTTTACGGGATGTAAGGTGTCGTCCATCGTGTGGCAAGGTGTGGCAAGATGGTGCGGGATTCCAGGGCTTTTCTTCTTCTCGGCTTGTGACTTGGTGTCGACTCATTTGACCATCGATACAGATGAGGATAAAAGAGCTTGGATCCAAGCTATGATCTATATCGCGGTGTGGTGTTTATGGAAGGAACGTAATGATGTCATCTTCAAAAACAAGGCTGTGGGGATCTCTAATATACTTAGTAACATCAAAAGTTTGTGCAATTTCTGGTGTATGAATAAAAGGGGTACTGTGTTGTATTTAAAGAATGGGGGTAGTGGGTGTGTCTTTGTGCTGTGCTGTCGTTCTTTTGTTTTTGCCTCAGTGCCTTGCTGAGGTTTGGAGTTTTGTTTTGCTTCTTGTTGTGGTGTTTTCTGGTGTGTGAATAAATGTTGTTCAAAAAAAAAGTTTTGGATATATATATCCGATATTTTATTTAATCCTAAATTATTTAAATAACCAATTATTTAATTACTAAATTAAATATATAATATAGTTTACTAAATTACAGTTTAACAGTTTCCTAACAGTTTTATTTACTTTATAGGTTACCAATTATTTATTTTAATAGTTTTTTCTTTTACACAAATTCCACTTTCTGTACTCTATTATTATTATTAAATTTTTTAACCAAACCGTACGATACATATATATATTTTAAATCTAGGCCGTGCGATGCAAAAGATATAATAACTAGTTTAATCTTATATAATTATTTTCTATGCATTTAAAAAGAAAAGGCATGAAACAACAAATATCCATATTTGTGACTAAACTAAATTAGAAAATACAGAATCCATTGAGATAGCACAAGTGTAAAGATGGATTACACTGAGAAGGAATTAAATGGATCTATAATTCTGGAAAACCCCATGCCTATTTTTTCTGAAATTATAACACGAAGCCCAGCCATCGGGCACTTCTTGCTTCTCTATTTCTACTTGTTAATTTCACCCTTCTTCGCTTCAAATTTCCCACAAAAAAATATGATCAATCACATTATGCCGTAATAAACACTCCTTTAATCATTTCATCATCTTCGTCACTTTCAGGTATTTTTCTTTCTGTATATACGAGTGATTGATGTTGATCGTAATTAGACACAACATTTTAATCGGAGTCTTTGTTCATGGTTTCACACTTATCTGTGTTTTCTTTTTCAAGATTCTTCCGTCAATGAGCGTGTATACATTAATAATCCACTGGAAAATAATTGCCCTAAAACAAGATTAGATCTTTTTTTGTTCTTGATCATATATTGGGTAGAATAGAATGTGTATTTCAGTGGAAAATTAGGGGTGGGGAGTATTAAGGAATTTCACATGCAAGTGCAAAATTGGATTCAAAACCAGGTGTTTGCCCAAGAATGAGACACGTGTATCTTTTTTGGTAGCTTGTTTGCACTTTGCAGGATTCATAATTCTGTTTTGGGGGTTGAGAAAACATAATTCTCCTTTTTATTCAAATCATCCTACAGCATCTTGATTGAAGTTGCAGAAGAACATACTTTAGAAATTGACATCATAAATCAAGATCCTATAAGTTTCTCATTGTTATTAATCTTTGGCTTTAGAGGCATGTCTTGTTGTTAATCATACATTTGTAGTTCACTGAGTAGAATCTTACATTGGTTTTTCATATAAATAATCAAACCATATGGGAGTCTAAATTCTGCTTTCTGTAATACTGTTATATGTTGTTAGTATAGTTCATTCAACACTTTGTGTTAGCTGTAATTTATTACTATACTATCAATTAATCAATATGATTTCTATTAGCCTCATATGTTATCTGACTTACTATATTGTATATTGTAAGTGTAAAAAAGGAGGTTTTTACCCTACCCTGGCAATAACTGTGCCATAAGTAGGAATGTAGGATATTTGGTATGTTTGTTTGTTTATTTATAGATAGGAAGACCCTCAAGATCTATGGCATGTGTTGACCAAGTATGGGTTAAACCAATGTGGTCCTACTCCCAAAAGCAACTTTTCAATAAGCCTTACAATAGTGGTGACCTATGTACCCAATATGGGTTTTGGTGGCTTAGGTGCTGACCTGCATGGTCTAAATAGATATATGTTTTACATGATCCCGTTGGTTGGCAGAGTATTGGTGGGTCCCTGAGTTTTTCGTTAACGGGTTCTCATGGTTACGAAAGGACTATATATATTCACACCACAAAAGTCTTTTGTATTGTATAAAATACAAAATTTGTCATTCCTGTTGTATAGATATACTGATTGGAGATCTTGGTTCTGCTGGTGACTGTATAGCTGGTTACTTATTTTGTATGTTTGGAATCTGAAAATCTTGAAATCTTGAAATCTGATAAAGGTTGAAACTTGAAACTTTTGTTGATGGGCAGGGTGCTGTGACTTAAAGTTCCTGTTTTTAGGCATTTAATCACAGTGCAAAATGGACTCCAATTCGTCATGTCCTCCCCCTATGAAGGCTACATCAGAAGGGGTGTTTCAAGGAAACAACCCACTTGATTATGCACTCCCTCTTGTAATTGTACAAATATGCTTGGTTCTCGTGCTCACTCGTGTTCTTGCCTACCTCTTGAAACCGTTACGACAGCCTCGGGTCATTGCTGAAATCATTGTAAGTTTCAGTATTCTTTTATAGAATCTTTGTTGTTTATACAACAATTTAAGGAATTTGTTGACTATGTGTTCTTGATTGAACATTTGAACCATTGATTATTATACACTTCTAAAAGGATGGAGTTTCCATGGGTTTTGCTTACTTTTGACATGATCTGTTTATTAAGATATTCATATAGTGCAAGCCACAAAAAAGTTAAATAAAAGAAAGAGACATCAATGGTGTTGATTTTTTTTCCATAGTCAAAAGAACTTCGACAGGATATAGGAGTGTTCATAAACCGCTGAAACCAACCGAACTGTTAAAAATGAAGCTGTCGTATAGGTTTGAGATCTATGTTGTCCCATTCATGTTTTGGTTTTGATGGTTTACGGGTTCAGCAAAAGGTTTAAACTTGGAACCTGTCGTATATAGCTTTTTTTATTTAATATTTTTCTTTTGGAATATACAGTTATGTGGATATCTTTAAAATGTATATAATACAAACTAATGATTTTGTAAAGGAAAAAATTGGATAAACAGCTGAAACTGGCCGGTCCGTCCAACTTACCTGACCCAACTCGTTTTGGTTTCTCGTTTTTCAAAACCATAGTGGTTTGGCCTATAATTTTTGTCAAATCCGGACAAACCAAAAGATGAACACCAACAACTTGAGGTATTGATGCAATTATACACCTTGAATTTATAAAAAAAGCTGTTACATCTTAAAAATAATTTCTACCCAACGATATTATTTTGTTAAAATAATTAACAAATAAATATTTCAAAAATAACGGGCCAATCCAATCCAAGCCCATTTTGGTACTAAAAAGTAGCCCATCTTAAGTTGAGATCATTTTTCACCTTTTTACTCAACACTTCTTAAGCCCATCTTGCAATTTCTTCATTTTTTCAGGGTGGAGTTTTACTGGGCCCATCAGCTCTGGGCCGTAACACAAACTACCTTCATACAATTTTCCCTAAAAAAAGCCTACCTGTTTTGGACACCTTAGCCAACCTTGGGCTTCTGTTCTTTCTGTTCCTGGTGGGCCTCGAGCTCGACTTAACGTCCCTTAGACGGACCGGGAAGAAAGCCCTGTGCATAGCCGTGGCTGGAATCTCCCTTCCATTTCTGTTAGGAATCGGTGTTTCCTTTATCCTCATTGCGACTATCTCCAAAGGGGTCAACCCAGGCCCGTTTATCGTGTTCATGGGTGTCGCGATGTCCATCACCGCTTTTCCTGTTCTAGCCCGTATCCTAGCAGAACTCAAGCTTTTAACCACGGATGTCGGTAAAATGGCCATGTCAGCAGCCGCGGTCAATGACGTGACGGCTTGGGTCCTACTTGCTCTAGCTGTCGCACTCTCAGGCTCCGGGCGGTCACCCTTTGTGGCTCTTTGGGTTTTCTTGTGTGGTTCGGCTTTCATCTTTCTATGTACATTTATCATCCCGCCTATTTTCAAGTGGATATCTCAGAGGTGCCCCGAAGGTGAGCCCGTGGATGAAGTTTACGTTTGTGCCACTTTGGGGGTGGTTTTAGCTGCGGGTTTCGTGACAGATGCTATTGGGATTCATGCACTTTTCGGGGCTTTTGTGGTGGGTGTTCTCATCCCGAAAGAAGGCCCGTTTGCAGGGGTGTTGGTGGAGAAAGTTGAAGATCTCGTTTCAGGACTATTCCTACCGCTTTACTTTGTTTCAAGCGGGTTGAAAACTAATATAGCCACAATCCAAGGGGTTGAATCCTGGTGTTTACTCGGTTTGGTCATAACTGCTGCTTGTTTAGGGAAGATTGCTGGCACAATCGCGGTTTCTATGTGGTGTAAAATTCCTTTCTCCGAAGCTCTTGCTCTCGGGCTTTTGATGAACACTAAAGGCTTGGTTGAACTCATTGTTCTCAACATCGGAAAAGACCGGGGAGTACGTAAACTTTTGTCAGATTTTATTGCATTTACTCATGATTGTTGTTTCTTATAATATCTAACTGTTCTTGGATTCAGGTGCTAAATGATCAAACTTTTGCAATATTGGTTCTAATGGCTCTTGTCACGACATTTCTTACCACGCCTTCGGTGGTAGCAGTTTATAAGCCCGCGAAAAAGGCCACAAAGTCGGAATACAAACACAGAACGCTTTACAGAAAGGGCTTTGTAACGGGCCAGTTCCGTATGTTTGCCACTTTCCATGGAATCAGAAACCTACCAACAATGATAAATCTGATTGAAGCCTCACGTGGGACCGGAAAGAAGGAGACGTTGACGGTCCATGCGATGCACCTCATGGAACTATCCGAACGGTCTTCGGCTATACTCATGGTTCACAAGGCTCGGAAAAACGGGCACCCCTGGTGGAAGAAAGATCCTAATGCTGGTTCTGACCAGATCGTGGTGGCTTTCGAGGCATTTCATCAG
>JBCNJP010001729.1:10000-34213 GCA_039602395.1 Deinandra increscens subsp. villosa | reverse complement strand
CCATATGGCCTTTTCGATCGGGCCATGTGGCTTTTCGACTTACTTTTCGATCGAATCATGTGGCTTAGTCCTTGCTCTTCGATCGGACCATATGGCTTTTCGATCGGGCCATATGGTTTTTCGACCGGCTTTTCGATCAGCTTTTCGGTCGACTTTACGATCGACTTCTCGACCAGCTTTTCGATCCGATCGAAAAGTCTACTTTTCGATCGAAAAGCTTACTTTTCGATCGGACACCCTTTTCGATCGAAAACCCCTTTTCGATCGGGTACACCTTTTCGATTGGACACCTACTTTTCGATCGAAAACCTCTTTTCGACCGCAACAGGGGGGTTTCTGCTAAATTTGGGGCTTACAATTAAATTTTGTTCTATTTAAAACCTTATATGTAAATGTTTTACAAAACTAAATAATAAGATTAGTTCATTAACTTGTGTTAGTTGCTGACATGTAGTAATTCTGGCCAAAGTTGATTTTCTATCTTAATAAATGCCATTATTATTTCTAATACTAGTTAACTTACTTGAATTAAACTAATCTATTCGCTTAAATTGATAACATCTTTAAAACCTCGATTCTGGCCAAAGCTGATTCGTTGTTCATATAATGATTATCAACTAAAATTAAGCATTCGCCTCACTTATAGAAGTGTTTCTCTTCTGGCCAAAGCTGATGGGTTATGCTTGTATTTGGTGAAACTAATTTGTACATAAAGCTTAGATGCATCATTTATGGCCAAAGCTGATGTGATACATCACTTTATGCACATACCCTCATCTAGTTCATAATGCTTAGATGATAGGCAAGTAACCAAAGCAAAAGCTGACTCATTTAAGTAGAACCTTAATGTGTCTATTAGTTTTGGTGATTGTAATAGACTATTACCACAACTTCATTGCTGCATAACTATGGTCCTTATCTATTTCTGCTTATTAATATTATTATTATTAATGTTATATTATTATTATTATTAATATCCAGCCAATCACTATAACATTCTTTACTAAGTATCTTACTATTCTCCTTTTCTCATCCACTCTAAGCCTTAACTTTCGGAGTTGAAACCTTAATTGGAACAAATTTTACCGCTTGGAAGGATTCTGTGAATTTGGTTCTCGGCATATTAGGCTTCGATCATGTACTCCTAACCGATGCTCCTGCTACCCTCACTAGTTCGAGCGCTACTGAAGAGAAGACCGCTCATAAGAAATGGGTCAAGTGCAACAAGATGTGCCTTTTGATCATGAAGAAATCCATTGACATTGTCATCAGGGGGGGGGGCATACCAGATTCTGACAATGCCAAAGCTTACCTAGGGTCTGTGGAAGAGTACTACAAAGGAACCCCAAAAGTGCATTCTGACAACCTTGTTCTCAAATTGCTGACTACTAAGTATTATGGAAAGGGCAGTATTCGTAAGCACCTGATGATGATGAACGACATCGCCAACAAGCTTAAGGCTTTAGACATGCCGATTGGCGAGACGTTTCTGGTTCATTTCATTATGACCTCTCTTCCTGCGTCTTTCGGAACCTTCAAAGTCAACTACAATGCTCAGAAGGACAAATGGAAAATGAGCGAGCTGATTGAGATGTGCGTGCAAGAGGCAGAACGTCAGAAGCTTGACAAGCCAGAAGTTGCTTACCTCGTGACTGCTAACTCCAACAACAAGAGGAAGGGCACGTTTCCACAAAGGGGGTACCCTAAAGTTCAGAAGAAGGATGAAGGTACATCATCC
Source organism: Deinandra increscens subsp. villosa (assembly GCA_039602395.1). Classification (NCBI taxonomy): domain Eukaryota; kingdom Viridiplantae; phylum Streptophyta; class Magnoliopsida; order Asterales; family Asteraceae; genus Deinandra; species Deinandra increscens. Next base: position 32,475 of record JBCNJP010001729.1, on the reverse strand, counting down.
GGCTCTAACAACTCCAAGAACAAACCTTACTGCAAGTTTTGTCGCAAGATTGGACATAAACAGAAGGACTGCAAGGGTTTCAAGGAGTGGCTGGCTAAGAAAGGTAATCATCTAAATATGATAACTGAGTCCTTTAATTTAAATGTTCCAACTAATTCATGGTGGTTTGATTCTGGTTCTATGGTTCATGTAACTAATTCTACTCAGGGCTTCCATACAATCCAGATGCTAGAAAGAAACCAAAGAACGCTTAAGCTTGGGAATGGAAAGGATTTAGCCGTTAAAGCCGTGGGAACCTTAGATTAAATAATGAAAACTGGTTTATGTATTTATGATAACTTATATATTCCTGAGATGTAACGCCCGTTTACAATTTGATGCCAAACTTACACATTATAACGTTAAAAATCGGTCCCAGAAAATTTTTGTTCAAAATACATAGTTTGACATCCATGAACCCAACACTTGGGATTACATTTACAAATTATACCCACTTTGAGTTTGACATTTAAAAGTGATCATTAACTTGTACATAAATTCTTTTTACCGTAACACATGACGGGTCGTTCGTCCTTTGGGTGATCGGTTCTTCAATCGTCTTGATGAGCATCCTTCAAGCCTCTCCTTTTTACCTGCAATTTACTCACTTTCAATAGTGAGTTTCTATTGCATAAAACATGTATAAACATCATTAACAATGATAATAACAACCAAATTCAGAAAAGGGTTCCTAGGCGTATCGCCTAGATCTCTATTACTTACAAGCGATACGCTTGATTTTCTAGGCGTATCGCCTTCTGCTCCAGTTGCTCCAAGCGATACGCTTGGAGCCAACTTTCCAGGGATTTGGCCGAAATCTGGCCTATTCTATACTTAGCCAATATTTTGGCTACTTCCCCTGTTTTTACCAGTTTTGCACCAGACCTGTTGGGACTTTATATCTACTCTTAGAATGTCTCAACACACATATTTAAGCATAAAGACAGTACATTTACATACCTTGGCCTTGTGTTACATTTCGATAACTAATCCCGGATTCTCCCGACCCGTTTGACCCACTTAGAGGTTCTTTGTGGCAACTTCATTTCTGCCACTAGAATGTCCCAAAAACACATATTTTTAAGCATAAAGACTATGTCTTTGCTTACCTTGGCCATGGTTTACATTTTGATAACTAATGCCAGATTCTCCCGACTCGTTTGACCCACTTAGAGGTTCTTTGTGGCAACTATCAAGGTTACCTTCCAAGATTTACCCATCGCATATGGTTTACTACTTGAACATAATGCAAGCAATATAACATCAAAGCAGTTTTATGTATACCCATAGTTATTTTCACGCTTTCGTTATGAGTCTAGCTTTTCACATTACCCACACGCTAGGTTTTTGACAAAGTTCATACAAATTTCACTCTACTTGCCATTAGTTCATCTAATCGTTTTAGTTAATAACAAAACGACCTTTGTTTCTTATTTGACCCGTTAAGACGGGTCCTTGCCCTTGGTTTACCCCAATGCCTAACTCGACCACATATAAGCCTTGGAATCTATGGTTCTGTAACCATTTTATGATTCCCTTTTCTCTTGTTACTTGGCATAGACTCTATAAGCCCATTTCCGCCATTGTAACTTTCATTCGTTCTTTGATCCATCCGAATCTTTTCTATGGTCAAGTTTATCATTGGGGAACCTCTTGGCTTTGGGCTTCACGGTTCCTAGAACCATTCGTCACCCATTTACACAATTCATAGTTTATTCTATTAAATTGTAAATACACATTTACTTATCTACTTCATATAACATAATTAATGCTAGACATGCATTTGGTTCCTACAACCATTATCAATCAATTACTCATTTGGCCACTTTTATGGCCCCTATGAATCGATTAGTAAGTTTTATTCCTTGACTCACTATGATGAATCCTTTAGAATCGTCCAACCCGTTTAACCTATTAGCATGAATCCTACGATTCATTTACCGCTAATGTCATACATTCTTATGGCCACGGTTCCTATAAACCATTTAATTATGTATTGTTCTTTGACTCTTTTCCTACTTAGAGCTTAACTCTAAGTATGTTACTTTGTAATTATACGCATTTCAACAACTTTGCCTCGTAGGGAAAGTTTATCACATTTCATAAAAGTCATGCATTCTATATCATTAATGCAAATATGAGTCATTAACAAAATGTGTAACATAGCATAGATGTTACCTCGTGAGCTTGAGTTTATGATCCTTGGGTGGCTTAACTTTTACTTCATTTACCTCAAAGCATGTTGGCATTTGTAACTTCCGTTATGCCTCTTTATCCGTTTCAAAGGAATTTGCCCTATACACAAATTCATGTTAAATTCATGGTTTTGTTTTGACTTTCTAAAAGTCCACCATGCTTAATATACATGAGCTTAATACTTGTATAAATCATTTCCGTGCACCTTAGATGCTTCTAATACACCCAACTATATACACATAATCGATTATAATCGACCAATTATGTTTTAATCATTTACGTTGACATATCCAACTTTAACGGGTTATAAAAACTTCTTATTTTTGTGCAGCATTTTACTGCGATGCTGCTGAAATCAACATTTTTGACCACTGAATAATTTTATTCAGCCTTTCATGTTCAAATATGAATTGTAGTAGACTCATAGGGCTTTCCGAGCATATAAGATACACATTTTTCGGAGGTACGGTTTATTTTATACAATTTTTCTAAAAACAGGACAGCACCCATAATTTTAACCAAACAGCATGCTGGAAAATTGAGTGACCATATTAACGGGTCATTTTGACCCATTATACATCAGATTCAGCTTCTAGTGTTCAAACACGAAACATAGTATTCACAACAAGCTTTTCGACCGTATATCATACATCCCAAACGGACATACGAGTGATCTTATACAACCCTTACAAAACAGCCCCACAACAAGATTTTTATCATTTTTATGGTTGCATACAAGTCCATTTAACACATTTTATAAGCATGGATTTCACATTCGATGCACATTGCTATTTCATGATTCTAGTAATGTAACATTCCTACATTTATTCATTAATCCACATGATCAATCTCATTTAGGCATTTCCTCGAACACCTTGTGTGCATAATTCCATACATACATGAAATTCAATCTTTTGAACCTTTCTATCTACCATTTAACACAAATTGGGTGGAATCCCTTCCAACCCATCATCATTTAACCAATTTCATCATGATTTTCACAGAATTCATCTAGATTCATATTACACACAACATTTAGTTAGGTATTTACCACATAGGTTAACCATACCCCAAATTGGGTGACTACTTCACCAATTACTAACCAAATTAGACATCTATGCAACAAATGAAGTTCCTAACATCATGAGATTCATAAAACATCAACAATTTGCAGATTTGAGGTCTTAATTTTCGTGACCTACACATGCACATAAAAAGGGGTTTTACTTACTTGCTTCAAATATGAGTTTAGGGCTAGAAAACACTTCTTAATTCTTGATTTGTTGCTCCAAAATCGCAGCCCTAACACCCTTGAGGCAGAATTTCGAATTTAGAAGGAGGAGAAGAGTGGAGATCGATTGCAGGTCGTTTTTCACGACCTCCTCCCCCTTTTCCCTTCTTTTACTTATTCTATTTTCCCATATTTACAATTCTGGCCCTCTTGTTTCAACCTTGTTTTAATTTATTAACTAAAACATGAACTTACCCATTAAACCCCATGGTTTCGCATAATGATTAAACATAACCAAGTTGGGGGTTTTTAACGTTTCATGTTACATGCTTTAACATGTTATTTAATGTATTTACCCGATTTAAAAACTGGGATGTTACAAATCTACCCCCCTTAAAGAAGGTTTCGTCCCCGAAACCTATTCCAGGTCTTAGTCACCTAAGGACATCACCATAGTCTTTAATAAGTCTCCGGTTACACCGGTAACCTTATATTTCGTGGTTACCGTACAATCCACCATGTGTATATATTTAGGCCCACATATCAATATGTCTTTAATATTGTCACCATTTCTATTTAGCCTTCGCTATGGACTAGTATTTTTATGGCCAATTTATGGTCATTATCAATGTCCCATATAATCCTGGAAACTTGACTAAACGGGTTTGAGTTGTTACATTTATCAACTCCGAATTAGTCATCATACGACAAATTTTATTTCTTGCTTTTACCCGCCCTGTAGGATAGTACTAGCATGATAACTTTTTCTTATCCTTTATCTTCCCCATTTTACATGTTCAGGAGTTCACAGTTTATAACTCCACGTGTCATTTAGGGTCGAGGTTCTAATGACTAATGTCATAACCTTGTTAATCAAGCATCAAAATTTCAAATAATCACCCTCTCCGTAAGAGGTTCTAATGTTAATGTAATAACATTCGTACCTTAGTGTCATCACAAACTGCGTATACAGCTTCCTTGCTCATGTTTACCTTGACGATAATCCTAATCGGAATCTCGTCCCGCGGCTTTCCTGCTAGTTGTGTCCTTGCACAGTCTAATTGTACATACACATATTAAGCAGTATAACAATATTTGCAAGTGTTTAGCATGTCACTTGCCATTTACCTTTCACATTCGATAATATAGTACATTTTACTGGATGGTTCCTATGACTCTAAAAGCCATTTTCCTCCAATTTAACCGTTCATTTTATATATTAGGCTTTATTTAATAGTTCGTACCACGAACTCTTTGCCCGCTTACCCTGCCCCTAATTGAGGCTTCTAGGAACCCATATTACCCGCAAGGTTTCTTGCATTTAGAGAATTTGAGAATACTTACATAGCATCCTCATAACGTATTCAGGAACGGTCGCTCCCGACGCCCTTCTAGCCTTTTATACGCTTCATTTCTTGTGGGCCTCACCCCTGGAGTTGGGTCGATCACCCACCTGACAACTTCAATTCCCTATTAGTTATATAAAACTTACACAGGAATCAAAATAACTCAACAACATGAGTTTTCCTGCGCTTAAACAAGGCTAATTCTCACCTTTTGTTAAACGTCTAGTCATTTCATAGGGTTACGGATTTTCTAGCATACGCAATAACCCGTTTCTCCCTATTCTTAATTTCCGTTTCAAATTTTAATCAATTCTAGACTTGGGTTTTATCCCGAGTCACTTTAAAATCATTCGCATTATATATAAATTCGACATCTTTTAGCTATTTATGACATCGCATAATAAACATGATTCAACCGTCTCAACGGTTTTGTCGATTAAAACATATGACCACTTCGACTCATTAGGTCCATGGTTATTCGTTAATCTTTCTTTTATGACATTTCAATATAAGATTCAACATTTGTACATCCGTAGATGTCCCAATTGTAACCTTGTTTCAAAATTATTGGCTTCATGACCCCCTCTTGGGTTGTTCTTCACCAATTACCACATTCATTATATTGGCTTCACGGCTCCTACAGAGTTGTTCTTCACCAATTTCCGTTTCATTTATATTTCAATTTCAGTTTCAAATTATGACCTCATGGGTCCAGATTCTTATTTCGACCCAATATATACACATGTATATGCATTACCATTTATCAAAATGTAATCCAGGTTGGGTAGTCCCACCTGGTTGTACCTTAGCACATGCCCATTATGCATTCGAGTCCTAGCACAATGCATTTTGGAGTCGTATGTGTCATCATCCATCCACTTTCTTGGGTATAATTTTCCTGCAAAATCAATGTCACGTTTGACCACTTCTAGGGTTTTCCTTACCTACAGCAAGGTTACCACACATAAACATCAATATTCACATGTTTCAAGATACAACATTGTCTAATTATATGTCACAATGTTATCTTGTTATCTTTGAGAAATTTTTATCTCATTTATGACCTATGGTTCCGATGAACCATTTATGATCAAATACCACATGATACACGGTGGTGGCTCCCTAGAACCTTTTTTTTTTTTTTTTCCACCCGTTGTATCATGCTTAGCAATTATATGGTTCTTACAAGACAAAAACATGATCCTAATATAGTAGGATTCAAAAGTACTTACCAATTTCAAATTCCTTTGCCTATGGCAAGGTTTTCTAGTTTTATTGGTCATGGCCAATAATTTTCCACAGGTTTATACGAGGTTTCTCGCCTAGGCTTTACCCCGTTTCTACCTGCCTCATTGCTATTTGGGCTCTCAAAGCCTCCTTTCTTTGTTTCCCTGTAAGATCACCGCCATCATGGCCCGTCATTGATCTACAGAATTGAAATTTTCATTAGCTCAACAGCTTTTATTTACCCTTACCGCAGCAAGGTTTTTATTTACCATATTGGTCATAGCCAATATCTCCCCACAGGTTTTTACGAGGTTTCCAGCCGTAGCATTAACCCGTTTCTACCTGGGACACTTCTTTCACACATATAACATATTGGTCATAGCCAATATCCCCCCTCAGGTTTATACGAGGTTTCTAGCCGTAGCATTACCCCGTTTCTACCTGGGACACTTCACTCACGCACTTTCCGGGTTCAGGTGTTAAAACACCTCCCTGTGCGTTTCCCCGAGTGATAGCTAATAACTGTGCCTTTACCGGCGTATAGGAACTACTATTCCTTTTAAACACAAATATCAATAATCAATTTTTTTTTTGGTTAGGTACTTACCCGGACACTTCATCAAGCTTGAACCGATCAATTTTCCCGATCCCTTGAGCTCAAGGTTTGAGTTCAAGTAATCCCCGAGTACTTGATTCTCTCAAACCATGGCTCTGATACCAAATTGTAACGCCCGTTTACAATTTGATGCCAAACTTACACATTATAACGTTAAAAATCGGTCCCAGAAAATTTTTGTTCAAAATACATAGTTTGACATCCATAAACCCAACACTTTGGATTACATTTACAAATTATACCCACTTTGAGTTTGACATTTAAAAGTGATCATTAACTTGTACGTAAGTTGTTTTTACCGCAATACATAACGGGTCGTTCGTCCTTTGGGTGATCGGTTCTTCAATCGTCTTGATGAGCATCCTTCAAGCCTCTCCTTTTTACCTGCAATTTACTCACTTTCAATAGTGAGTTTCTATTGCATAAAACATGTATAAACATCATTAACAATGATAATAACAACCAAATTCAGAAAAGGGTTCCTAGGCGTATCGCCTAGATCTCTATTACTTACAAGCGATACGCTTGATTTTCTAGGCGTATCGCCTTCTGCTCCAGTTGCTCCAAGCGATACGCTTGGAGCCAACTTTCCAGGGATTTGGCCGAAATCTGGCCTATTCTATACTTAGCCAATATTTTGGCTACTTCCCCTGTTTTTACCAGTTTTGCACCAGACCTGTTGGGACTTTATATCTACTCTTAGAATGTCCCAACACACATTTTTAAGCATAAAGACAGTACATTTACATACCTTGGCCATGTGTTACATTTCGATAACTAATCCCGGATTCTCCCGACCCGTTTGACCCACTTAGAGGTTCTTTGTGGCAACTTCATTTCTGCCACTAGAATGTCCCAAAAACACATATTTTTAAGCATAAAGACTATGTCCTTTGCTTACCTTGGCCATGGTTTACATTTTGATAACTAATCCCGGATTCTCCCGACTCGTTTGACCCACTTAGAGGTTCTTTGTGGCAACTATCAAGGTTACCTTCCAAGATTTACCCATCGCATATGGTTTACTACTTGAACATAATGCAAACAATATAACATCAAAGCATTTTTATGTATACCCATAGTTAGTTTCACGCTTCCGTTATGAGTCTAGCTTTTCACATTACCCACACGCTAGGTTTTTGACAAAGTTCATACAAATTTCACTCTACTTGCCATTAGTTCATCTAATCGTTTTAGTTAATAACAAAACGACCTTTGTTTCTTATTTGACCCGTTAAGACGGGTCCTTGCCCTTGGTTTACCCCAATGCCTAACTCGACCACATATAAGCCTTGGAATCTATGGTTCTGTAACCATTTTATGATTCCCTTTTCTCTTGTTACTTGGCATAGACTCTATAAGCCCATTTCCGCCATTGTAACTTTCATTCGTTCTTTGATCCATCCGAATCTTTTCTATGGTCAAGTTTATCATTGGGGAACCTCTTGGCTTTGGGCTTCACGGTTCCTAGAACCATTCGTCACCCATTTACACAATTCATAGTTTATTCTATTAAATTGTAAATACACCTTTACTTATCTACTTCATGTAACATAATTAATGCTAGACATGCATTTGGTTCCTACAACCATTATCAATCAATTATTCATTTGGCCACTTTTATGGCCCCTATGAATCGATTAGTAAGTTTTATTCTTTGACTCACTATGATGAATCCTTTAGAATCGTCCAACCCGTTTAACCTATTAGCATGAATCCTACGATTCATTTACCGCTAATGTCATACATTCTTATGGCCACGGTTCCTATAAACCATTTAATTATGTATTGTTCTTTGACTCTTTTCCTACTTAGAGCTTAACTCTAAGTATGTTACTTTGTAATTATACGCATTTCAACAATTTGCCTCGTAGGGAAAGTTTATCACATTTCATAAAAATCATGCATTCTATATTATTAATGCAAATATGAGTCATTAACAAAATGTGTAACATAGCATAGATGTTACCTCGTGAGCTTGAGTTTATGATCCTTGGGTAGCTTAACTTTTACTTCATTTACCTCAAAGCATGTTGGCATTTGTAACTTCCGTTATGCCTCTTTATCCGTTTCAAAGGAATTTGCCCTATACACAAATTCATGTTAAATTCATGGTTTTGTTTTGACTTTCTAAAAGTCCACCATGCTTAATATACATGAGCTTAATACTTGTATAAATCATTTCCGTGCACCTTAGATGCTTCTAATACACCCAACTATATACACATAATCGATTATAATCGACCAATTATGTTTTAATCATTTACGTTGACATATCCAACTTTAACGGGTTATAAAAACTTCTTATTTTTGTGCAGCATTTTACTGCGATGCTGCTGAAATCAACATTTTTGACCACTGAATAATTTTATTCAGCCTTTCATGTTCAAATATGAATTGTAGTAGACTCATAGGGCTTTCCGAGCATATAAGATACACATTTTTCGGAGGTACGGTTTATTTTATACAATTTTTCTAAAAACAGGACAGCACCCATAATTTTAACCAAACAGCATGCTGGAAAATTGAGTGACCATATTAACGGGTCATTTTGACCCATTATACATCAGATTCAGCTTCTAGTGTTCAAACACGAAACATAGTATTCACAACAAGCTTTTCGACCGTATATCATACATCCCAAACGGACATACGAGTGATCTTATACAACCCTTACAAAACAGCCCCACAACAAGATTTTTATCATTTTTATGGTTGCATACAAGTCCATTTAACACATTTTATAAGCATGGATTTCACATTCGATGCACATTGCTATTTCATGATTCTAGTAATGTAACATTCCTACATTTATTCATTAATCCACATGATCAATCTCATTTAGGCATTTCCTCGAACACCTTGTGTGCATAATTCCATACATACATGAAATTCAATCTTTTGAACCTTTCTATCTACCATTTAACACAAATTGGGTGGAATCCCTTCCAACCCATCATCATTTAACCAATTTCATCATGATTTTCACAGAATTCATCTAGATTCATATTACACACAACATTTAGTTAGGTATTTACCACATAGGTTAACCATACCCCAAATTGGGTGACTACTTCACCAATTACTAACCAAATTAGACATCTATGCAACAAATGAAGTTCCTAACATCATGAGATTCATAAAACATCAACAATTTGCAGATTTGAGGTCTTAATTTTCGTGACCTACACATGCACATAAAAAGGGGTTTTACTTACTTGCTTCAAATATGAGTTTAGGGCTAGAAAACACTTCTTAATTCTTGATTTGTTGCTCCAAAATCGCAGCCCTAACACCCTTGAGGCAGAATTTCGAATTTAGAAGGAGGAGAAGAGTGGAGATCGATTGCAGGTCGTTTTTCACGACCTCCTCCCCCTTCTCCCTTCTTTTACTTATTCTATTTTCCCATATTTACAATTCTGGCCCTCTTGTTTCAACCTTGTTTTAATTTATTAACTAAAACATGAACTTACCCATTAAACCCCATGGTTTCGCATAATGATTAAACATAACCAAGTTGGGGGTTTTTAACGTTTCATGTTACATGCTTTAACATGTTATTTAATGTATGTACCCGTTTTAAAAACTGGGATGTTACAAATCTACCCCCCTTAAAGAAGGTTTCGTCCCCGAAACCTATTCCAGGTCTTAGTCACCTAAGGACATCACCATAGTCTTTAATAAGTCTCCGGTTGCACCGGTAACCTTATATTTCGTGGTTACCGTACAATCCACCATGTATATATATTTAGGCCCACATATCAATATGTCTTTAATATTGTCACAATTTCTATTTAGCCTTCGCTATGGACTAGTATTTTTATGGCCAATTTATGGTCATTATTAATGTCCCATATAATCCCGGAAACTTGACTAAACGGGTTTGAGTTGTTACATTTATCAACTCCGAATTAGTCATCATACGACAAATTTTTTTCTTGCTTTTACCCGCCCCGTAGGATAGTACTAGCATGATAACTTTTTCTTATCCTTTATCTTCCCCATTTTACATGTTCAGGAGTTCACAGTTTATAACTCCACGTGTCATTTAGGGTCGAGGTTCTAATGACTAATGTCCTAACCTTGTTAATCAAGCATCAAAATTTCAAATAATCACCCTCTCCGTAAGAGGTTCTAACGTTAATGTAATAACATTCATACCTTAGTGTCATCACAAACTGCGTATACAGCTTCCTTGCTCATGTTTACCTTGACGATAATCCTAATCGGAATCTCGTCCCGCGGCTTTCCTGCTAGTTGTGTCCTTGCACAGTCTAATTGTACATACACATATTAAGCAGTATAACAATATTTGCAAGTGTTTAGCATGTCACTTGCCATTTACCTTTCACATTCGATAATATAGTACATTTTATTGGATGGTTCCTATGACTCTAAAAGCCATTTTCCTCCAATTTAACCGTTCATTTTATATATTAGGCTTTATTTAATAGTTCGTACCACGAACTCTTTGCCCGCTTACCCTGCCCCTAATTGAGGCTTCTAGGAACCCATATTACCCGCAAGGTTTCTTGCATTTAGAGAATTTGAGAATACTTACATAGCATCCTCATAATGTATTCAGGAACGGTCGCTCCCGATGCCCTTCTAGCCTTTTATACGCTTCATTTCTTGTGGGCCTCACCCCTGGAGTTGGGTCGATCACCCACCTAACAACTTCAATTCCCTATTAGTTATATAAAACTTACAAAGGAATCAAAATAACTCAACAACATGAGTTTTCCTGCGCTTAAACAAGGCTAACTCTCACCTTTGTTGCCGACACTGCACCCACACAACCTCTCATACCACCTCCCTCACCAGGAAATGAAGACACTTCAAACGAACAACCACAAAACAATGTTGAACCCGCTGAACTCGTTGTTCAACCCAGGAGGTCATTTAGAGTGAAAAAGCCTACTGACTTGATGACTATGAAACATACCTGGCTGAAATTGAAACGGATGGTGGAAAGTTCATCGATCCCACCTCTTATAAAGAAGCCATGAACAGTGATCAGTCTTCTGAATGAAATAAAGCTATGCTTGATGAGCTTGATTCCATGAAGAAAAATGATGTTTGGGATTTAGTTGAAATTACCCAACGGTGCCAAACCCGTAGGATGTAAATGTGTCTTCAAAACCAAACTAGATCCTCAAGGAAACGTTGAACACTATAAAGCGAGATCGGTTGCAAAAGGCTACGCTCAGAAAGTGGGAATTGATTATCAAGAGACTTTTTCACCTGTCTCTCGAAAGGATTCCTTAAGGATCGTTGCGGCCCTAGTAGCTCATTTCGATTTAGAGCTACATCAAATGGACGTCAAAACTGCTTTCCTGAACGGTGACTTGTATGAAGAAGTGTTCATTACGCAACCTGATGAGTTTAAACCAAAAGGTCAAGAACATTTAGTCTGCAAGCTAAAGAAGTCGATATACTGGTTGAAACAAGCATCGCGTCCGTGGTATCTAAAGTTTGATGAAGTCATGAAGAAACAAGGTTTCCTGAAGAATCAAGTGGACTAATGCACCTTTCTTAAGATGAGTGGGAGCAACTTTACTATACTTGTCCTATACGTAGATGACATTCTCTTGGCAAGTAATAGTTTAGATATGTTGCATGAGTCAAAGCGATTACTTTCGCTCAACTTTGACATGAAGGATCTCAGAGAGGCTTCTTACGTTATAAGCATTGAAATACACCGAGATAGAGCCAAAAGGATCTTAGGCTTGTCCCAAAAGGCCTACATTGAGCGCGTCATCGCTCGATATAACATGCAACACAGTAACCCCTCTAAATCTTCGGTAGTTAAAGGAGATGTTTTCGGCACTTTCCAATGTCCAAAAACAGATTAAGAAAAGGAGCAAATGAGAATGATACCTTATGCATCTGTAGTTGGTAGCATCATGTATGCTCAAGTCTGTACTCGTCCAGATATTGCTTAGGTTGCTCGCATGTTAGGCCGCTATCAAACTAATCCTGGCCACAATCACTGGACAGCAGCTAAGAAAGTTCTTAGATATCTGAATGGGACGAAAGAGTACAAACTAACCTACAGAAGAAGTGATAATCTGGAATTAGCCGGATATTCTGATTTCGGTTTTGCTAAATGCAAAGATGATAAGAAATCCACCTCGGGATACATCTTTATGTTAGCAGGTGGGCCCATTTCATGGAAGAGTCATAAACAACAGCTAACTTCAACATCCACTATGATGGTAGAGTACATTGTTGTTTACAACGCAACCTGTCATGGAATGTTGCTCAGAAACCTGATCACTGGACTCAAAATTGTTAATTCCATTTCTAGACCATTGAAGCTTTATTGTGATAATTCAGCTGTCGTTACTTTCTCGAACAGTAATAGTTTGACTGGCGCTGGACTAAATCTCGATACAAAGTATTTGTTCGTTCGTGAACGAGTTGAGGAAAATGTTCTTTGTATTGAGTATATAAGTACTAAGTGTTATGGGTCAAGTTCCAGGCACCCGGCTGAGAAGCTCGAACATGCAGGAATCCGGGAATCCCAAGGATTCTCGACAGGTTATGTTACCTGTTACTTATTTGAATATCTTTACTCACTAATTGCCACGTGATTAATTTCAATCGCAGGTAAACAAGGTCTAACCTTCCTAAAGAACCGGTCAATTAGGGCTGACGTGGCATAAACGAACGTGGACGAGATGGTGAACTTCCTCAAACGGCTAGCGGACGTGGTCAAGAGGATCCCTGATTTTTCGGATAGCTAGTTTATTCTGTTTGTAACTATAAATAAGGCATGATCGAATTAGGAAACAGATCACAACACACAGCACTCAGAATACTGTAACACTTAGCACTCGATCATCGTCTTCATCATTGTAATCGAATTCTTAATTTATAAAAGCTTTAGGTAGCAGGCGCTTTGAGCCGGCTCCCGAGGTTTTTACTGGGATTCTCAGAGGCAACTCTCAGGATTCCAGGTTTCCCTCGTACATCATCGTGTCGCTTGCACTACTTTTTCTTTGCTTTTGAACCAGATTTCTTAGCACCTCACCCCACATTCTAAGTTTGGAATACGAAATTGCCTTGTGTAATTTTTGACCAAAACAGTTTGGCGCCCACCGTGGGGCGAAACGGTGCAAAACTTCATTTACTCTATCATATTCTACATTTCCAATCGCTACAATGTCTTCCCAGATGAAGACTTCATCGGTATCCACAGGATCTTCGGGCATAAGCAAGATCAACGCGACGTCCTCCTCTGAAAACCAACCGAGGAACACTGGAGTGTTCATACCAACAGCCACCACATCACTTCCTCCCATCCCAAGGAGAGATGCGGCGAAACAGAAAGGACCACAAATTCCGGTTTTCTCGGGATCTCAGGGTGAGCGTATTGATCCTGTTATTACTAACCATGATATTTTTGCTTTGATTCAACAAATGAAATCTCAAGCGGAGCAGCAGGAAAGAACCACTAAACAGGTGATGAAGGAGCTTGAAGAGCTTAAGAAATCTAGAAGCTCAGTCGATGAAGAAAGCCCTTTATATCCCAGGAATCTTGACTTTGGTACGTCGGGATCCCTGGCCAAAGATCGTCTCAAGTCAAGGGCATCAGCTGCTGCTAATAAAGGCTCCTCGGCAACTTTCACAACGTGTCCTCCAATCGTCAGTCATCAGAAGCAGACATCCGAGATCCCGGAAGGCTATTATCAGGATTCCTCGAAGTCGCGTGATTATGATTTCTGGGAATCCCAACCAATGGGGTACCAGAAGTATTCTGCTTCTCAGCCTCGCCTTAAGGCTAAGGAACCCAAAGGATACCGCTATACTGATCCGTTCATCATCTCAGACGCCGGTCCTGCAAGACCTTCAGAAGTTCACCAAGGAGATTTCATTCCTATGCAGGATCCTGAAACAACCGAGGTTCCAGTATTCAGAAACTCACGACAAGAGCAAAGTCCCAGAACCAGGGACACATATGCAGGGAGAATTCCTAACCCTAGTTATAATGTGCCTAACACAACTGTTATGCAGGATACAGGAATTCCACCTCAATTTGCCAGGGAACTTCAGAAACTCAAAGAGATGATAGCTAGCGTCCCGGGAATCATCAAGCCTATTCCTGAAGTCCCTCTAGAGAGTCACAGGATATCAAGGTTTACGTGGCCCATATGTGACGTGGAGATTCCGAAGCGTTTCCAGACCCCTAGCATGAAATTATACGATGGAACGACGGATCCCGAAGAGCATGTGGCTCACTATAGGGAGAGGATGGAAATCAACCCAATCCCCGCTGATATCAGAGAAGCCTGTCTTTGCAAAGGCTTTGGTTCAACTTTGACAGGACCAGCCATGAAATGGCTACTGAGTATTCCTCCCAATACCATAACCTCGTTTTCTCATTTAGTTAATTTATTTAATAATCTGTTTTCTTGCAGCAGAACTTTTGAGAAGCTCACAGGTGATCTTTACCGAGTGGTCCAGAAACCGTCGGAGCCCCTCAGGGATTATATATCTAGATTTGGCCGGGAATCCCTTGAGATTCCAAATTTGGACATTGCGGCTGCCGTGGAAGCGTTCAAAATGGGACTCTCTAAGGATTCCCGATTTTATGACGATTTGGTCATGACCCCGTGCAGGAACCTCGATGAAGTAAGAAGTCGGGCTTTAAGGTTCATTCGCTTAGAGGATGACAAGATAATTCATCAAAGGGAGGAAGCTGCGAGGAGTGATCGGAATTCCAGGAAGTCTGAATCTTCCGGGAAATATTATAACTCCAAACCATACTCTCGAGGAGATAATCAAAGGATCAATGCAGTAGATGAAGAAGAGGACAATGAAGAATATCCTAAAATTTCTGAATATTGTTTCTCTTGTGATATTGTTGGTCTAATGTGTGCTATGCAGGACTTAGGAGAAAAGGCAAGATGGCCCAAGAAAGGTGACAAACAGGGATCCTGGAAGGATAAATCTAAATGGTGTGCCTTCCATGAGGATTTCGGGCATCTCACTGATGAATGCATTGCACTCAGGAAAGAGATTGGATATTTGTTGAGCAAGGGGCATCTCAAAGAACTTCTCGGCAGAAAGAAAAGCCGAACTCAGGAACCCGAGAAGTCCCAACAGCGAGCAGCTTCTCCTCCTCCGGATGCTCCAATTATTCATTTCATATCAGGAGGCTCGGACATATGTGGAACCTCTTACTCGTCTGCAAGGAAGCATGTTAAGCAGTCGAAGACTGAAAAGAATGAGGGGCCTACAAAGACTTCACGGCTAACTGGGGAAAAACTTATCTCATTTGATGAATCCGACAGAAGCGACATCCAGGATCCCCATCATGATAGTTTAGTTATTACTCTGCATATTGCTAACTGTGTTGTACGCATGATTCTGGTGGATAACGGAAGCTCAGTAAATATCATTCATCTGGAAGCGTTGAAAAAGATGAACGTACCAGAAGGCGACATAATTCCAAGATCTTCAGTCCTTGTTGGATTCAGTGGAGAAACCAAGAATACGATTGGGGATATCCGGCTTCCTGTTTACATCGAGGGGGTAAACTGTGTTCAAAAATTTTGTGTTATTGACTCACTTTCTTGTTGCAATGTTATTTTAGGTAGGCCTTGGATTCATGAAATGAAAGCCGTACCATCAACCTACCACCAGTGCATCAAATTCCCAACGTCCCGGGGAGTTGTTCGGATAGAGAGCGACCAACAGGAAGCCAAGAACTGTTACCTCACTTCAATGAGAAAAGCAGCCAAGCTTAACTTAGCATAGCAATCAAAGAAACTAGCACTTCAACTTCAGGAAGAAAAAGAATTAGACGTGAAGGAAGTTCAGCTTGATCCTGAGAATCCTGAAGTGAAGGTGCTAGTAGGAACTGATATTCCCAGGGATACTGAGCAAGAATTGATCCAGCTTCTCACGAACAGGAAAACAACCTTTGCATGGAAGCACGAAGATATGACAGGTATCCCTACTAATGTTATAACTCACAGACTTGGTTTGGATCCTACTTTCAGGCCAATTCAGCAGAAAAGAAGAAAGTTTGCTCCGGAAACCAACATTATCATACAAGAGGAGGTTGACAAGCTTCTCAAGACAAAAATGATTCGGGAAGTCAAGTATCCTAAATGGCTAGCAAACGTGGTCGCGGTACAGAAGAAGAATGGAAAGTGGAGAGTTTGTGTGGATTACACTGATCTAAACAAGGCTTGTCCCAAGGATCCCTTCCCATTACCACACATCGATGCTATGGTGGATGCTACTGCAGGACACGAGATGCTCACCTTTATGGACGCCTCATCAGGATTCCAACAGATTCAGATGGAACCCTGTGATCAGGAGCATACCGCCTTCATGACCCCAACAGGTATCTATTGTTATACTGCTATGCCTTTTGGACTTCGGAATGCAGGTGCCACCTATCAGAGACTGGTAAACATGATGTTCAAAGATCAACTGGGAGACACCATGGAAGTCTATATCGATGACATGGTAGTGAAATCCAAGAAAACAGAAGATCACCCTAGGGATCTCCGGACGGCATTCGATATCCTGGATCATTACAACATGAAGCTGAATCCTTCTAAGTGTCACTTTGGAGTTAGAGCAGGAAAGTTTTTGGGTTATATGGTGACTGAAAGAGGAATTGAAGCCAGTCCTGAGCAAATTAAAGCCATTCTGAATCTGAAATCTCCTACAACGATTAAGGATGTCCAAAAGTTGACCGGAAGAATAGCAGCTTTGAACAGATTTATATCAAGATCCTCAGAAAAAAGCAAAGATTTTTATGAGATTCTGAGAAAAAATAAAAGGTTCGAGTGGAATGAAAAGCACGAGGAAGCTCTCGAGTCGCTAAAGGAATATCTCTCATCGGCTCCTCTATTGATGAAACCAATAGATGGGGAGCCTCTAACCCTGTACTTAGCAGTCTCGGGAAGCTCAGTCAGTGCAGTCCTTGTCAAGGATCATGAAGGTCAACAACACCCTGTGTACTATGTAAGTAAAACACTTCTTGATGCAGAATCCAGGTATTCCTATCTTGAGAAACTTATTTTAGCTTTAATCATGGCTTCCACTAAATTAAGACATTATTTTGAAACTCATATTATTATTGTAAGGACTAACTATCCTATTAAGGCAGTGCTCAGGAAGCCTGAGATGTCCGGCAGGTTAGCAAAGTGGGCGGTCAAGCTTAGTGCCTATGACATACAGTACGAGCCTAGAACGGCTATCAAGTCGCAGGCCTTAGCTGATTTTGTGGCAGACTTCAGCAGTGACATCCTCCCGGAAGCCGATGAGGAAGTCAGGAAGCTTGAGAGGCTTGATGAACTTGAGGAGCCTTGGATCCTATACACTGATGGAGCTTCCAATGTTAGGGGCACGAGCCTCGGAATCCTACTAAAATCACCCCAAGGGGACATCTTACCCTCATCTATTTCTTGTGAATTTCAGGCTACTAACAATGAAGCCGAGTATGAGGCGCTTATTGCAGGTTTACAGATTGCTAGGGGCATGGGAATCAGGTGTATTCAAGTCTATGTTGATTCCTTATTACTTGCTAACCATTTTAATGGTTCTTATGCAGCCAAAGGAGAGAAACTTTCGAAATATCTTGATGTTGTAAAAAATTTGTCTTTAAAATTTGAAATTTTTAATATAGTTCAGGTTCCAAGGGAAGAAAACTCGGAAGCCGATGCCTTGGCCAACTTGGCTTCATCTCTCAGGATTCCAGAGGATGTCAAGATCCCGATCACTCATATTCTAACTCCCGCTATTTCAGATCAGGAATCCAACAAAGTGAACTGCGAGGATCCTATGGACATCCAGGATCCTGAAAAGACTTTGGAATCCTGGACTTCCCCTATCATAAAGTATATTCAAAGTAGGGAAATTCCTAAAGATGAGAATCCCAGAGCATTTCGCACGAAGGTAACTCCCTACATTATTTTAAATAACACCCTATATAGAAAGTCTCTTGCAGGTCCCTACTTAAGGTGTCTTGAGAAACCAGAGGCGCTCCAAGTGCTTCAAGATATCCATGCGGGAGATTGTGGAAATCACACCGGTGGAAGAGCATTGTTTTCCAAGATCCTCAGAACCGGTTACTTCTGGCCAACAATGAAGAAGGATGCTATGGACTTCTCACAAAAATGCGATGCATGCCAAAGACATAGCAATATCCTCCATCAACCAGCTGAACCATTGCATCCCATTGTCTCACCTTGGCCATTTATGAAGTGGGGCATGGATATAGTTGGGAAGCTGCCCAAGGCACCCGGAGGAAAAGTCTTTATGCTTGCGATGATCGACTACTTTTCCAAATGGATAGAAGCAGAAGCCTACGTTCAAGTCAGGGAAAAGGAGGTTATCTCGTTTATCAAAAGGAATATCCTAACAAGGTTTGGGATCCCAGCAGAAATTATATGTGATAATGGCTCCCAGTTTATTGGCAAGAGGACTACGAGCTTCTGTGAGAGTTGGGGGATTAAGATGATCACTTCAACACCAGTACATCCTCAAGCCAACGGTCAAGCGGAATCCAGCAACAAAATCATCATCAATAACTTGAAAAAGAAACTGGGTTCCAAGAAAGGAAGATGGGCTGAAGAACTTCCGTTTTTTCTTTGGGCAGATAGGACGACTTCTAAGAATGCAACTGGCCAAACGCCTTTTTCCTTGGTAATTGGGGCAGAAGCCGTCATCCCTACTGAAATGGTGATTCCTACAGCAAGAGTTACGCTTCAGGATTCCCAGAATAACTCTGAGAATCTACTTCATGATCTTGAAACGGTAGAAGAACTCAGGGATCTTGCCAAAGTCAGAATGGCGTCATACCAGCAAAGGATAGCAAGGTCATATAATAAGAATATCAGGCTCAGGCGATTTCAGGTTGGAGACTTGGTATTGAGGAAAGCATTTCAGAATACGACTAATCCAGCTGATGGGAAGTTGGCACCCAAATGGGAAGGACCCTATCTAGTGGAATCCGAAGAAGGAAAAGGGGCATATAGATTGATGAACTTGGAAGGAGATTTATTACCGAGAGCTTGGAATGCCATCCATCTGAAAGCCTATTTTATGTAGGGATCCTATCAGGATTCTCACCCGGATTCTCATCCAGTCGGCAATCCAGGTAAGTATACTAATCCGATTTCAATTCAGTTTATCAATTTCTTTCTAACCATTACTAACTTAAGCATCGGAGTGGTGTCAGCAAGGCTGACACCCACCCTTCACCAAGCATTTGAGTGTTTTGCAGAAGGTTGGGAATCCTGCAATAGTTTTTTGGGTTAATCCCCAGTCAGAGGCTGGCCACCTCTTCTCTGTTTAAGATGTCCAGCACATCTTCTAAGGTTTAAAGGTATTCACCTTTCTCAAGTTCGGGTAAACGCCTGTGATGCACGACCCTCGCCTGGAGCGCAAGTAATCCCTCAGGGTGCTCAAGGTGGCCGGACCAGTCCATTCTTAGGGGTGGCTGATAATCTTGTCACTAGAGGCCTCTGAGTGGATTCCTAAGGTTTTTAACACTTACGTGTTAACAATTGGTTTGGCATTTTCATGTCACTAAGATGGGTTTAACCCCAGTTTCCTAACAATTGGTTTGACATTTTCATGTCACTAAGATGGGTTTAACCCCAGTTTCTTCGGGCTAGTCCCCAGTTTATTCGGGAATAACCCCAGTTTCTTCGGGCTAGTCCCCAGTTTATTCGGGAATAACCCCAGTTTCTTTGGGCTTGTCCCCAGTGTTTAACTTGGAATCTAAAACCTATTGGATCCCAGTCGGGAGAAGATTAAGAACGTAAGTAATTTTAACTTATTATTTGAATTCCTATTTAACAGGTTTGGGAATCCTGAAGAATTGGGAATCCTGAAGAATTGGGAATCCTGATCAGGAAGATAAGAAAGTGGAGAGACCTTATTTTTTCAATATACTTTACGCTTTGGATCCTATAAAATCTAAACATGTGACATTCTTTTATAAGAGAAAGGTTTGTTTTGGATCCATTAAGGTGGTGGATTCAAGAAAGATTCTTTTTATATTTTTATGTTCTATTTGTGGAGCCCAAACATATACTTTGTTTAAGTCAACGCAAGAACTATTTTTATAAACTTAAATGAAATGACAAGTGTTGGTTAAACCTACCATACCATTCATAATTATTAACAAAATAGGAAAAGCATCCCAGGTTTCGTCCTGAAAACCTCAGGATCCCTCCACCTGGGAGGCTTGATTGTCTGGGTTCCGAGATTCCGGGTTTCGTCTTGAAAAGTTCAAGATCCCTCCACCCGGAATCCCATCATTGTTAGTTGTTGTTTAGTGTGCAGGAAACATAAGGAAACATTGTTTAAAACATCAAAACACCATCAAAAAAGTGGAAATAAACGGCGGCACCTCAAGGTTCTTCATCGTTGGAGGTCTTGGAGAATCCCTCCACCTCTTTCCCCTTGTTCTCACCAGGATGACCGATCATCTCCATTGTCAACTTCTTCTCTCCTCCCTCCTGCTTCAGAAGCTCATCGAGGCTGCTCCCTCCAGCTGCTGTCTTCTCAAGTTGAGCGCTTGGACTCTCTCCTTCCTATTCAGAAGGATGGGTCTTCTCTTGTTTGGCAGCCTCAGCAGCTTCAGCTTCTTTCTTCAGTTTCTCCAACTTTGCCTTCCAAGCTTCAACTTTCCAGATCCCAACAGAGAAGTCTGCCTCGAACGCCTCCTCAGCCATCTTGATTTTACTTTGGAAAACAGCAATGGCGGCCGACCTTCTTCCCTTCTCAACCTCTTGCTCCAGAGCAGCATCAAACCCCTCTTGCACCATCTCCAGCTTCCTCTCGAAATATTTGTTTTTTGATTCAGCAAGTCCCCTGGATCTTGATGGTTTCATGAGCCTTCTTGACTTCCTCCTTCAGCTCCAGCACCTTGGCTTCAGCATCAGCATAAATTGTGGCGAGGCGCTCAAAACCCTTCTTGACTTCCTCCTTCAGCTCCAGCACCTTGGCTTCAGCATCAGCATAAATTGTGGCGAGGCGCTCAAAACCCTGCAAGATTAGGGAACCTGGTCAGAATCCCACTGGGGATATCAGATAGTTAATCAGGAAACTTGGAAATTGAAACTTACATGCTTTTGAAGACCAGTGAGCATGTTGATGGTTTCGGTGGTGTTCAGGCCTTCAAAGCAATCAGGGAGGCTGATGGAAGCAGGATCTGAGCCCTTCCTTTTCTTGTTGGTGGTGGCTTTACCTTTGGGCTGCGGGGGCTTGGAAGAGGTAGCCTTGGGGGTGGGTTCGACCTTGGGTTGAATCAGCTTGGGAGCCTCTGCAGTTTCTTCATCGTCCAGATAGTCAGAAAGGTCTTCGAGATCAAAACTCATCTTAGTTTTGGGAGTTGAGAAGTTGAAAACACAAAACAGATAAGTTTAAAATTTTCAATTTATTATAAATTCATAATACAAAATCTATCAATACTTACTTGACATTTTTTCAGAGTTACTTGGCTCACTGAAAGTGGACTCGATCGCGAAGATTCTCTCAGCCACAGGGATCTGATAAAAAGCCACAAGCTTCTTATCTGAGAGAGGAGTGGGTTTAATAAGCTTCTCAAACACAGGGGCTGCAAAATAAAGGAAATCAAAGGTAAGTTAACAAAGCTCAAATATATTGACAGGAACAAAGGAATACAAGCTTCCTACCCTTCTTCACCCATTGTACCGGCAACTTGGTACCCCCAACGATGGAATCCCTACGGACGAAGAAGAATTTCTGCCTCCAATCGTGATCATTGTGGGTGGCCCTAGGAATCAAGTGGGAGTCTGAGGTTCTGGCTTGAAGAACGAAC
>JBCNJP010001728.1:0-20089 GCA_039602395.1 Deinandra increscens subsp. villosa | reverse complement strand
GAGGGAGCGGTGGTCTATGTTTGTCTCTTGGCGTCTTAGTAGTGACTTTGTTTCCTCTTTGTATGATAGCTTATGTATATTACATGTTTTTTTTTCGTTTTATATATGTTTCTTTATAATGTGTTAAGTACTAGTGCTTATGGGGCTTAACTTTCTAGTTTTGTCCCCCTCATTTTATGCTTGTTGGTTTTGCAGGTGTCGAGCTCGAAGATTTTGATTTCGCTACCCATAGATTTTTTAGTCGAGCTCGAAGATTTTGATTTCGCTACCCATAGATTTTTGAGTCGAGGTCCTCTGGCAACACCTTCTATATCGTTTTGTGATAGAGGGAAGGCTTGCCTATATACCCTCCTCAGACCCTATCAATAGTTCACTATTGGTAAGACTTTACTGGGTTTGGTTTAGTTTGGTTTGGAGTTTAATAGTTGATGATAATTTTCTTTTTCTACCATTTACAAGAAAGAAATTTCAACTTTCAAAATAGAAATCAGAAACTAGTTTAATGCAAGTATTACTTAGCCTGAAGTTCAAAGTCGAGGGTCTCCATGGATTCAACATCTCTAGCTATCCTTTGTGGTGAAGGTAAGATTGCTTACATCTCACCCCCAGACCCTACAAATAGTACGATATTTGTACTTTTGATGGGATTTTACTCGGTAAGTTGTTGTTGTTGTTGTATTAGTTAGTCTGAAGGCCGGTTGAAATTCCCTTAAGCTACAACATATTGGTCATGGTTCAAATTGTCATCGATTCGTCATCTATCTCTACCAGCTACCACTGAAGCAAACTGCCGGATCCTGAGATACCTTGAGAACAACAACTCTTCATATACAACAAGTAATTCTTTAGAGATACTTTATTAGAGGAAACACTAGTTCTTTTCTTCCATTGCCGTCTGAGAACCCTAGCTAAAGCACGGCTCGTGCTCCCACTGTTATGAATACCATAACTATAGTTTTTGAATCATTCCAAACACGATCAACTTGAATCTTATATGTGGCTCTAGGTTTATCTCCTACAAAACAAACACTCTTGATCACCAGAGTCTATGAACTTCACTTTGTTTTTTTTCTGAATTAGAGTGGCATTTGCCTTTGACGGTAAACTAGAATGTATAATGAACCTCATTTCTTTCCACAAGCTATGAAAAGAAATCCCTTAACCATCTTTAGTGCTCATCTTTGAACTTAACCTCACATCCCTTTTCATCGAGCTGCCCAATTCCTTAAACTTGGAATCCCTCGAACATCCTTCAAGCTCCAAGAACTGATCCTATCCTTTAAGTCTAAGTCATTCGTTCCCTTAATCTGAAGAACATTACTGTTCATCACATTACCAAAGTCACCCAATTTCAGATTCTACAATGCTTCACTTCTGTGGGTAGCATGAAATCAAGTACCAGAATCCATAACACATGAATCCATTATGCTCTCCATTCTACAAACCACGTCATCATCTTTTACATAGTCTTATGTAAAGTCAACTTATTTCTTTTCATTCGGACATTGATTCCTGAAGCACCCCATATGTTTACAGTTCGAATAGGTCACATCACCACGAGCACTAGAGTGACTCATTTTCCTGATCCGTCCCATTACCTTTTTAATTCTTTTCATCAGTTCAGCAAAGATTAAGCTAAATTTCTTGGCCTGACGTCTTAGCCCGAAATAGTATCCTGAATCCTATCAAAAGTGAGCTCACTGGTGTAACTAGTAACTGTTGTAAAAGTTCCTGACTAGTAACTAATGAAGATGACAATAGAATAGCATGAACCTCGTCTTCAAATTTAATGCCAACTAACCCAAGCCTTGACAAAATAAGATTTATGTTATTAATGTGCATTGTAACTGAATTACCTTCAATTCGTTCATCTTTGTATTTACCAGCTCTCTGAACAGGAAAACCTTATTTGTTGTTGAAGGTTTCTCATATATATATAACACATCTATGATGCCATTCGTTGGGCTTTCCTTCGGAATGTTGAGTGTAACATCCTTTTGTGAATGCAATCTAATAGTTGCCTTGGCCGTTTTATCTAAGTTATCCCACTCTGTTTGTGTCATCTTCTCTGATTTCACAACGAATGCTAAATCCGAATCTTTGTAGCAGTAGATCCTATATCTGCATTTTTACTGTCAAACTTCTTAATCTTGACATTCCCATCTTCTACCATCTCAAATGATAAAACGAGAAAATAAATAGGATCGAGAAAATGTGAACATACATAGCCATGACACGAGCCGAAATTTGACTGATTTTCTGCTGAATACTACCAATGACCTTGACCTACTGTTCACGCTCACAAAACCAACCCAGTAACACTGACCTAGATAACTCGATAACCCATTAAGAAAATTCTCTTGAAAAAAAACCAAACATAAGTCACACAACCACACAAACCAAAGTTTTAATCTCTTGACGATTCTTGTCAAATCAAAAGTACTACAAAAACCAATAACCAAAAACCAGCAGCAAACCAAACCAAACAACACCTAACCGAATCAAACAACCCTGATTAGAAAAACTAAAACAAAATGGAATAACATCACCCGATTTTGCTTTTTTTCTGACAACTATGCAAGAACTACGTAATACCACCAGGACCTCCTATAGCAACGACACACATTTGGTTTTATGTTGCTGCGGTGTGAAAACAAAAAAGAATTTGTTTCTTTTTTTTCATTACCATCAAATTTCTTTTGATGATTGGCGAGAGTTCCTCGACAAAGACGAACAACCACACAAAATTACCATCAAAATAAAGTTTTCTAAAAATAGAAATAAAAACAAAGATAAAATGGGTCTTGTGTTTAAGTAGTCGTGGTTAATGTTATTTGGGAGGACTTTACCATTGGTGAAGTTAATAATCTGTTGATTTATAACATTTCCTTAAGATTGTTTATTAGCAGAAAACTAGACCGCCTCTCAGCCTCAAATCTAGTATCACTACTCTTCCGTTGATCGCTCTTTTTGGTACGAATCCCGAGGAACTGTGCTGCTAGTAAACAAACATAGTGGTTTTGATGCCATGTAGTTGTAGGGCATCTTGGTCCGACTACCGTTACACTCGATACGCCGTCATGAACCAGCAGGGGAACAACCCTGCGTATCAGTTTATATTATTATAAAAATTATCTTTTAAGGGACTAGGACCCGTCTCTTCCACACACCTTGCTCACGCATGCGCATAAGTCGTAAACAAACCAAGTTCACCAACACGTGCCATTTTGCTTTCATGAGGTGACAAAATATTACCAACCCTTCTTCCCAACTAAATACTCAGCCCGCACATGCGTGACAACCGGGTTTGCTTACATAGACATAAGAAGCCCGAGCATATCCGAGTCACCCGAAGGATCATGCATCGTCCCCCAGGACCCAACCGGGTGTCACAAGTCCGGTCGATGAGATTTCGACTCCTCAGATGGTCTGCGATACGTAGAGCATGCTTGTTCGAAATGCTTAATAATAAACGTTCAATAAAAAAAGGTTTTTATAATGTCAGTAAACACACCTTAAGACGAGTTTATAAAAGACATCTTAAGAACTTACCGAAGGTCGTTTTCTCCCAAATAAGTGTAAGAATTTAGCTATTCATAGCTTTAAGATTTGCCAAAAAGTAAAAAAAAGATTTCATAAAGAAAAGCTTACGATTACTTATTTGGTTATGTTTCTTACAAACCTTGACGTACAAAAGACACAAAGACGCCAAGTGGCACAAAAAATAGAGAAAACAAAAGTCTAATCTATAGAAGTGCGGAAGAAGTGAGCGAGTTTAAATGAGGAACATTGGCTGGCTTTTTATAGGCAAAACTGGAGTTTGGCACGGGGTCGTGCTGGTCAGACGTCGTCAGAAAGGACTTTGTCATGGAGCACTGGGTCGTGTCATGTCAAGAGCATGGGTCGTGCCTGTCAGGTTTCGGAGCACGGGGTTGTGTCACCAGAGCACGGGATCGTGTTGTGTCAGAGTTGAAGGGGAGAGCTTCTTGGAGACTTTTCGTCGGGGCACGGGGTCGTGTCTATGTGGGCATGGGTCGTGCCCAAGGTCAACAATTCCAAAATCAGCATTTCTCTTCATATTTTTGCTATATTCTGTTTCTTTTGTAATTTTGGTCTTGTTGATCCTGAAAAACTAAAAAAAAAGTAAAATAGCTTTGTTTTGTTGTTAGTAAATTAGAAATCAACCGAAATGCGAGATAATTTAATATGAAAATATATATATTTTGATGTATATCAGGTATCTATTTTATCATTGTTTTATTTTTATTTTCTTTGCTATTATTTTTTTACATTATTATTATTATCATTGTTCACTTTTTCTATTTATTTATTTTATTTTGTTTTTATTATTACTATTTATTTATTTGATTTCATATATATATAATTTTTTTTGTCTCCCTGGAAACACCCTCTTTAATTGAAAGATATTATTTGTTTACATCGCTCCCCTTCCTACTAATATGACTAGCATGTGTTATTTGTGGGATTTTACTGGGTATTGTTATTAGTTATATTTTTTATACATCTTCAATAGGCTATATAACTCAGCAACATGGCCTAAATAATCCAACTCAACAACATGGACTAAATAATCTGTCGTTTAATGAGGGCAACCCTTCAAGGATTTATGATTTTTCGGAAAACAAATTCTAACAGTTAAGATCACTTAACTAATGAAAGATTTCTCAAAAGCCCTTTAAAATGTTTAACTCCTTCAATATAACCCATATTTCTTAAAACCCTGATTTGGGTGTATTAAAACCTTTGAAAAAAATACCCAGATATCCAAAATCAAGTGCAATGAGGCATTTGTCGGAAATCAAATTCTAACAGTTAAGATGATATAAGATGATGTAAACACCCAAAATCAAGTTGTTTTTCAAAGGGAAAATAGATTTAAATAATCCTACATATTCGCTTTTGGCCGGCAATAGTCTCACCTATCCTTTTGTAATACAATAGACCAATCTTTTTTCCCTATTTTTTTAATAATCTTTTCGTTAAAAAACTAACACCGTTAGTGTATGCTGACGTGGAGGACCAATCCTGTCATTATCCAAACTTGTTCCTATTTAGAAAACCTGGAGGACCGATCCTGTCATTTTCATAAACTTGATTCAACAAAAATCTCAAACACCCCTTGTCTTCATTCATCAAGAAAGGGCCGCAGCTCCGGCAAACCGCTAGTCATGTCCGGCCAGGGGCAGCGCGCTGCTGTAGCTGTGCATTCTGACGGTGGTAATCGGCCAGAGTGCTCGTTGCGCTTGAAGAAATCCATTCTATTCTCCCCCGGGTTTGCTTTTCACGCTTAATATGGTGAAAAGAAGATTTCGATTTAGGGTTTCTTAGACGGTTTGGAGGCTACTTCGTGATGTTCTTAAGAGGGTGCATCGTATGGTAGGGGACCTCTATGGGATTGAGGAGCATTAATGGGTTGCGTTGGAGTGGATGATTACGGTGATCTCCATCCGGTTCAGATGAGGTTGAGTATTATTTCAATGATTCTACTATCTATGCATTCATGTTCATTATTGTGATCGGATCTATCCTATCCTACTGTTCTTAACTGGAGCTATGATGGTGGGGTGTTGCGGGTTTAATCATGGAAATTGATTGCTCCGGTGATAAGATTGAGAGGTGATAACGATCGGTTTGTGATGGTGTATGGATTCCGATGGGTGGTGGTTTTTAGCGGCGGCGGGGTTGGTGCTTACAGGGGGTGGTCGGCCACCGGTGGTGGTCCGTTAGATGGTGGTTGCCGCTGGACAGGGGGAGGTGATTTTTGTTGAATCAAGTTTATGAAAATGACAGATCGTTACTCCAGGTTTTTTTATTTAGGAACAAGTTTAGATAATGACAGAATTGGTCCTCACGTCAGCAGACACTAACGGTGTTAGCTTTTTTAACGGAAAGATTATTAAAAAAAAAGGTATAAAGATTAGTTTGTTGTAATACAAAAAAAAGGGTGAAATTATTGTCGGCCAAAAGCGAATAGGTAGGTGTTTTGGTCAAAAATTCACTCGGGAATCCTGTATTCCAAACTTAGATTGTGAGGTAGAGTGCTTAACGACCAAATGAGTAAGTAATCCAAGTAAGGGTGATAACACAAGGATTTTAGCGAGGAAAACTCCAGAATCCTTTGAGTTGCCTCTAGGAATCCTGGATAAAAACCTCGGGTGCCGGCTGGAAACCGCCACCAAGTCAATTTTATTAATTATCAAACGATTTGTTACAACGGGTTGGAGGTTTGATCGATCAGAGCTAAGTGATACAATAATTCGTAGTGGGAAACCAGTGTGCGAGTGTAGTTGTGTGTTCCTACTGATCGAATCCTCGATTTATATAACAAATACAATGATAACTAACTTTCCGGGATTCCCGGGATCCTATCGTCCAACTAACTCGACCGTTAGAGGCCTCTCCGTTCACTTGGTCCACGATCTTCTTCAGCTGGAGCATAAGTTTCGGAGGTTGTTGATGATTCCGGTAATACCTGGTCAAATAGACATGTGGCAAAATATGAAGGTTAGTTAAAATAATATGATCAGGATACCTGAATGTACGAGATTCCCAGATGACAATAGGATTCCTGAACTGTCTGAGCTTCCTGTGAGCATCCTGAAAATACACCCTCAACAATTGCCCCTTGAATTTCAACAGCTGTGGATAAGTTTGACAGTTGTTAAAATTCAAAAAGATTCCTTTTTTCACGGCGTCAAGACGGTAAATATGGTTACGGATGTGACTGTTTTCTCGGCGTCCAAGAGATGTGATGTTTCGCTTTAAATAGGAGGTAATTTTCTGAGATTATCACCATCTTCTTCGCAAAAACCTCTCGAGCTTCTCCGGTATTCCAGGTCAGTTATTCTTCTCCTTCGTCGTTTTTTCTTCGCGTTTTTCGGCCATGGCCAAGAAAAACACTCGATCTTCCTCTTCATTAAGCCTTCCGGTCGCCGAAGAATTCCACGATCAGGGGTATATTATCCCCTGTGAGGAAGAAAGTTGCACTTTCGACGATAGCGACATCCACGATCTGAAAAACTCCGGCATTTTTCCGCCGGAGACTGTTTTCCGACCTTACAGCTCCCTTGTCAAGTCCGATTTCGTTTCCTCAACCTGGGTTTGCTTCATGTACTATCCATTCTTGCTCGGAATGACATTCCCTTTTCCGAAGCTTATTACTCAATTCTTCAAGACCACCCGCCTTTCTTACTCTCAAACCATGCCGATGGTCTGGAGAATCTTGTAGTCTCTGGACCAGTTGAACCAAACCAGGAATCTCGACATCGGGATTCCTGAGATCTATGAAGCCTACAAGTTAAGAACCCATGGTTGTAGCCGATTCGTTCTTCAGGCTCGTACCTCTAATTCCCAGTTGATTCCCCGAGCTTCCCACAACGATCACGATTGGAAGAAGCGATTCTTCTTCGTCAAACGAGACTCGATTCCTGGGGGGACAGAGTTACCGTTGAAGTGGGTTGAGAAGGGTAGGAAACTGAAGTTTTGTGTTTATTCCGTTGAATTTTCTGTACATTGTTAATTTCTTTGTTGTTTTCTTTCTTGCAGCGCCCAAGTTTGAGAATCTCATCAAGAAGCAGCCTGACTTCAAGAAGCTTGAAGCCATCTACCAGATTCCGGCCAACGAGAGAGCCCTGATCCTTGAAACAACAACCAGTGAAAACAGCTATTCGGCCGACCATACTCCTGCCATGTCTGGTAAGCCTTTATAGGATTCTGACTTTTTTAATTATACGAGCTTCCCAGATACTGACAACCTGTTTCTGATTACAGCTCCCAAATCCAGCGCCTCGTTTTCCTTGAAGGATCTTGACAGCCTCCTGAAAGTCAAGAAGGAACAGCTCGAGCACCCTACCGTCTCCAAGCCACCTGTCAGCCGGCCAAAAGCTTCGGCTTCCAAGAAGAGGAAGGCCTCAGAAACTCCAGCAGCTCCCGTGGTGTACCTGGAATCCTTTGAAGATCTTGCTTCTTCTGAGGTTAGCAATAAAATCCTCTCCATGCAGACCATGATCAACCTGGTAAGAAGCTCAAGTAATATTTGTGTTAGTTTTATACCTGTCGCTGCTACTGAATAGGATTCCTATTTGTGCAGGGTATTGAGAAGCTGAGCTTCTGTTAGAGCATATTCCTATGCTAACGTTGTGTCTCGTGTATTGTATCTAGACAAGAGCTTCTGTGTGAGTCAGTTAGTCATATGGCCGTACCAGATGCACCGCCGGACCAGATGATCCGGGCGGACCAGATGGTCCGCAGGTGATCCGCTGGCTTATGACTAAGTAACTATAAATAGTTTGTGTTAGAGAGAGTTAGTCAGTTCTGTCATTTTGCATATCTCTTAACTGTGTGTAACTGAGTGTGTTTTCTCTCTCTACATTGTATTCTCTAAGTGAATCAATAAAGCAAAGCTTTATTTACATCTTGTTGCTATCCAATTACCGAATCATGCAGTAGTAAGATCGTATCGTGGTTTTACAGCTTCCAAGCTATGGACATGGAGAAGAAGCTCGCCGAAGCCAACGAGAAGATTCAGGCCCAAGCTGAAACTGCCAAGGGTAAGACCCTTCTCTATGAGCATAAGCTCACTGAGCAGCGTCAAGCCCTGGAAGCCAAAATTGCTGCTGATGCTAAAATCGGCCAACTCTCGGCTGCCCGGAGCGTCCTAGAATGCAAAATTCAAATGGCAGAAGAGGCTGAAGCGGCTGGCTTTCAGGTACCAGGTTGGGATGTCGCAAGCTGGAGGCTGGTCTTGGAATCGCTGGGAGGAGATGGTGATGGGGAAGGAAAGGATGGGACCGAAGGTGGCTCCTCAAAGGCGGTTCCGGATTCTCCGGTTGCCCCAATAAGGGCTTTTGTGATTGAGCTGGGAGCTGGCAAGAAACTGGAGGACGTGGTGAAGCCGGTGGAGGAGGAGAAGACAGTGGGCGATGAGGACATTGCAACGGTCTGAGCCCACTTTTTAGGTTTTTAGGTGGTTCTTTTGGTGGTTCTTGTAGTTGAAACAATTTCTCTTTTCCTGTAATGAACAAGCAGCAAACAACAACAATGGTGGGGATCCTGGTGGAGGGATCTTGTGTTTACAAGACGAAACCAGGATTCCCAAAAAACAATCTTTTGACCTTCGAGCTTCTCAAGTGGAGGGATCCTGAGGTTTTCAGGACGAAGCTTGAGAAGCTCATAACCTTTTATGACTATAAATAATATCAGTATCTTTTGGGCTTCTCATATTGCCTTTTGTATTGAAATTTTGATTGGTAGAATTAATTTGTAAAAACTTATCAAATATTTAAAAAATGACTTGCATGCTGGAAGACCATTTGAAATTCGAATAATATGTCAAGTTAGATTAAATAGTGAAAACTGACCTTTGAATTTTACCTTAGCCAATTTTCCAATTCCAAATAATCATATCTTTTTCTACCTGAATCAGGATTCTTGTAGGAATCCTGAACGCAGTTTCCTCAGTATTTGCTTCAGTTTCTTCTAAAACCTGAAATAATTCTGAAAAGCTTCTTGGCCTCCGGCCGAAGCCAACATTTTCGAAAGCAAACAAGTTAAATAAACTGGGGATAAACCCGGGATTCTTGGGACTAAGCCAAAACTGGGGACAAGCCCGATAAACTTGGGTCTAAGCCAAAACTGGGGACAAGCCCGATAAACTTGGGTCTAAGCCAAAACTGGGGACAAGCCCATACGTATGTGACACGAAAATGCCAAAACCTTAGATAACACGTCAGTGTTATAAACCTTGAGAATCCGCCCGGCAGCCTCCAGTGACAAGATTGTCAGCCACCCCTGGAGTGGACTGGTCCGGCCACCTTTAGCGTACCGGGGGACAACGTGCGCTACTGGCGAGGGTCGTGCGCTACTGGCGATTACCCAAACTTAGGAGAGGAGTCAGCCTCTCAAACCTTAGAAGGTATGCAGGATACCTTAAACGTAGGAGAGGTGGCCAACCTCTAACTGGGGATATACCCAAAATTCTCTAGGATTCTCAAAATCTGCAAAACACTCAATGCTTGGTGAGGGGTGGGTGTTAGCCTAGCTAACACCACTCCGATGCTTAAGTCAGTAACTCATCACAAAATATTGAGAATTAATTGAAATAGAATTAGTATACGTACCTTGGGATATTTAGACAGCGAGGATCCCTGGGATTCTGCCCGAGATTCCCAGTGGGATTCTCACATAAAATACGCTTTAAGGTGGATGGCATTCCAAGCTCTTGGCAGAGGTTCTCCTTCCATATTCACTAAACGGTATGCCCCCTTACCTTCTTCAGAATCTATAAGGTAAGGGCCTTCCCATTTGGGTGCTAACTTCCCGTCAGCAGGATTGGTATTATTCTGAAAAGCTTTCCTCAAAACCAAATCGCCTACCTGGAATCTTCTTAGTCTGGTGTTCTTGTTATAAGATTTTGCTATCCGCTGTTGGTAAGAGGCCATCCGGATTTTGGCCATATCTCTGAGCTCCTCAACTGTTTCGAGATCCTGAAGGAGGTTCTGGTTATTTGTTTCAGGATCCTGGCAGTTGATTCTGGCTGTTGGGAGTACAATCTCTGTAGGAATTACGGCTTCTGCCCCAAACACCAATGAGAATGGTGTTTGGCCGGTAGCATTCTTGGGTGTAGTTCTGTCTGCCCAAAGAATAAATGGCAGCTCCTCGAGCCCATTTACCTTTCTTGGAACCCAGCTTCCTCTTAAGGTTATTGATGATAATTTTATTACTGGATTCTGCCTGCCCATTAGCCTGAGGGTGGACAGGTGTCGAAGTGATCATCTTGATGCCCCAGCTTTCACAAAAGCTCGTAGTCCTTTTGCCTATAAACTGGGAACCATTGTCACATATAATCTCCGCTGGAATCCCAAATCTGGTGAGGATGTTTCTTTTGATGAAGGATATCACTTCCTTTTCTCTCACTTGAACATAGGCTTCTGCTTCAATCCACTTGGAGAAATAATCTGTCATGGCAAGCATAAACACCTTTCCTCCAGGAGCCTTTGGCAGCTTACCCACAATATCCATGCCCCACTTCATGAAAGGCCACGGGGATACTATAGGATGCAGATGCTCAGCAGGTTGGTGAAGGATATTGCCATGCCTTTGACAGGCATCGCACTTCTGTGAGAAGCTCGCGGCATCCCTCTTCATAGTTGGCCAATAGTATCCAAATCTGAGAACTTTAGAGAATAGCGCCCTGCCCCCGGTATGGTTTCCACAATCTCCACTATGGATGTCTTCAAGCACCTCAAGAGCTTCTGACTTCTCTAGGCACCTTAAGTAGACACCTGCAAGAGATCTTCTATATAGGATATTATCAATTATAGTGTAGGGTATTACCTTTGTACGAAAAGCTCTGGGGTTCTCGCCCTTAGGAATCTCCCCATCTTTGAGATACTTCCGGATCGGGTATGTCCAGGATTCCTGGGCATCTTCAGGATTCTCGACGTCTGCACCTGCGTTATCGCCAACAGCCTGAGCTTCCTGTTGAGCTATTGCCGGTGTCAAGACGTGAGTTATTGGAATCTTGACGTCCTCAGGGATCCTGAGCGATGAAGCCAAGTTTGCCAACGCATCGGCTTCCGCATTATCTTCTCTTGGTACCTGTGAAATGTTAAAATTTTCGAAAAACAGAGATAATTTTTTAACAACTTCAAGATATTTAATTAGATTCTCCCCTCTCACTGCATAAGAGCCATTAAATTGGTTAGTTAATAAGAGAGAATCAACAAATACTTGTATAGATAGGATTCCCATATCCCTAGCCAGCTGTAATCCAGCAATTAAAGCCTCATACTCAGCTTCATTGTTGGTAGCCTGGAATTCACAGGATATGGATAGAGGTATTATGTCCCCCTGTGGCGATTTTAGCAGGATTCCCAGCCCTGTTCCTCTAATATTTGAGGAGCCATCGGTGTAGAGGATCCAGTCTTCCTTGAGCTTCCCAAGTTGCTGGACTTCCTTTTCAACTTCTGGTTCAATGTCACTGCTGAAATCCGCCACAAAGTCGGCTAATGCTTGAGATTTGATTGCTGTTCTTGGTTCATACTTGATGTCATAGGCACTCAGCTTGACTGCCCACTTAGCCATCCTTCCTGACATTTCCGGCTTCCTAAGAACTGCCTTGATAGGATAGTTAGACATCACGATTATAGTATGTGTTTCAAAATAATGTCTAAGTTTAGTGGAAGCCATTATAAGAGATAAAATTAACTTTTCAAGGTGAGAATACCTGGACTCTGCGTCTAGCAGAGTTTTACTTACATAATATACCGGATGCTGCTGACCTTGATGGTCTTTTACCAGGACTGCACTGATTGAGCTTCCGGAAACGGCAAGATATAAATATAGTGGCTCCCCATCTTCTGGTTTCATTAGCAACGGAGCTGCTGACAAGTAGTCTTTCAGGCACCTCAGGGCTTCCTCATGCTTCTCAGTCCACTCAAACTTCTTGTTTTTCCTCAGGATATCGTAGAAATCCTTGCTTTTTTCTGAGGACCTTGAAATAAATCTGTTGAGTGCCGCGATTCTTCCTGTCAACCTCTGCACTTCTTTGACATTTGATGGGGACTTGAGATTCAGAATTGCCTT
This sequence comes from Deinandra increscens subsp. villosa, assembly GCA_039602395.1. Lineage (NCBI taxonomy): Eukaryota > Viridiplantae > Streptophyta > Magnoliopsida > Asterales > Asteraceae > Deinandra > Deinandra increscens. Next base: position 7,483 of record JBCNJP010001728.1, on the reverse strand, counting down.
GATCTGCTCTGGGCTTGCTTCGATTCCTCTTTCTGTGACCATATATCCTAAGAATTTTCCAGCTCGCACCCCAAAGTGGCATTTGGAGGGATTGAGCTTCATGTTATATTGATCAAGGATATCAAAGGCAGTCTGGAGATCTCTGACGTGATCTTCAGCTTTCTTGGACTTTACCACCATGTCATCTATGTAGACTTCCATCGTGTCCCCCAGTTGCTCTTTGAACATCATATTGACGAGTCTCTGGTAGGTGGCACCTGCATTTCTTAATCCAAAGGGCATAGCAGTATAACAATATATACCTGTTGGAGTCATGAATGCTGTATCTTGATCGCAAGGTTCCATCTGAATTTGTTGGAATCCTGCTGAGGCATCCATGAAAGTGAGCATCTCGTGGCCAGCCGTGGCATCCACCATTGCATCGATGTGGGGAAGTGGAAACGGGTCTTTAGGACAGGCCTTATTCAAGTCTGTGTAATCAACACAAACTCTCCACTTTCCATTCTTCTTCTGGACCACCACCACATTTGCTAGCCACCTAGGATATTTGACTTCTCTGATCATCTTTGTTTTGAGAAGCTTGTCGACTTCCTCCTGGATGATTATATTTTTCTCTGGAGCGAACTTCCTCCTTTTCTGCTGTATAGGCCTGAAAGAAGGATCTAAACCAAGTTTATGAGTAATTACATGTTTAGGGATACCTGTCATATCTTCATGCTTCCAGGCGAAAGTTGAAGTTCTGGCTTTGAGAAGTAGTAATAATTCCTGCTCAACATTTGTTGGGATGCTCGTTCCCATGAGCACCTTGATTTCAGGATTCTTAGGGTCTAGAGGTATTTCTTTAACATCAAGCTCCCTGTCCTCCTGTGCTTCAGGTGCCTTTTTCTGTAATTGCTATCCCTTCGTCACCTTAGTGGTGCTCTTCATTGAAGTAGAGTAACAGTTCTTGGCTTCCTGCTGGTCACTTTCAATTCTTACGACTCCCCAGGGTGTAGGAAGCTTGATACATTGGTGATAAGTTGAAGGAACCGCCTTCATCTCGTGAATCCAAGGCCTGCCAAGAATAATATTGCAACAAGAGAGAGAATCTATAACACAAAATTTTTGCATAGAGTTTACCCCCTCTATATATACTGGCAACCTGATATCCCCAACGGTGCTTTTAGTTTCACCGCTGAAGCCGACTAAAACCGAGGATCTTGGAACTATTTCGGTTTCTGGGATCCCCATCTTTTTGAGCACATCAAGTCGGATTATGTTTACTGAGCTCCCGTTATCAACCAGAATCCTGCGAACAAAATGGTTAGCAATATATAAAGTAACCACAAGACTATCATGGTGAGGATCCTGAACATGAGAACGGTCACTCTCATCAAAGGATATTAGTTTGTCTTGAGTCAGGGTGGATGTCCGGACAGGTCTGTCACCCTGTTCAGATTTGGATTCCTTGGCATGCTTCTTGGCTGAGGAATATGAAGTTCCACAGATGTCCGAGCCTCCTGAGATGAAGTTGATAATCTGGGCATCCTGTGGTGGAGAAGCCGCTCTCTGGGGCACCTTGTCGGCTTCTTGGGTCTTGACCTTCTTTCTGCCTAACAACTCCTTAAGATGCCCCTTGCTGAGTAGATAACTGATTTCCTTTCGGAGTGCTATACATTCGTCCGTCAGGTGGCCAAAATCTTCATGGAAGGCACACCACTTGGTCTTGTCCTTCCAGGATCCTTTTTTAGTATCCTTCCTGGGCCATCTAGCTTTTTCACCTAGATCCTGCATAGCACACATCAAACCACCAATGTCAACGGAAAAACAGTATTCAGATACCTTAGGATATTCTTCATCGTCATCGTCCTGGTCAACGGCGTTGACTTTGTGATTTTCCGGTTTGGAATATGGACGAGATCTATACGGCTTCCCGGGGGATTCCGCCTTTTTGCTGTTGGGATCGTATTTAGGAACCTCCAGTCTTTGGTGGATCCTCTTGTCATCTTCCAAACGAATAAATCTCAGAGCTCTACTGCGTACTTCATCAAGATTCCTGCAAGGAGCCATAACAAGGTCATCGTAAAAACGGGAATCTTTGGAGAGCCCCATTTTGAAGGCTTCCACGGCTGCTGCCATATCCAGATTAGGAATCTCAAGAGATTCTCGTCCGAATCTGGCAATATAGTCTCTGAGATGCTCATCTGGCTTCTGAATTATTCGGTATAGGTCTCCTGTAAGCTTCTCAAAGGTCCTGCTGCAAGAAAATTGATTGTTAAACAAGTTAACTAAATGAGAAAATGACGTAATAGTGTTAGGAGGAATGCTCAGTAGCCATTTCATGGCTGGCCCTGTTAGGGTTGATCCGAAGCCTTTGCATAGACAGGCTTCCTTGATTTCTATCGGAATGGGATTGATCTCCATTCGCTCCCGATAATGTGCCACGTGTTCTTCAGGATCCGTGGTTCCATCATAAAGCTTCATACTTGGGGTCTGGAAACGCTTCGGGATCTCCACTTGGGATATTGGCCAAGTAAATCTAGATATCTTGTGGCTTTCCAAAGGAACTTCAGGGATAGGTTTCAAGATCCCTGGAACATTTGATATCATTTCTTTCAACTTCTGGAGCTCCCTAGCGATACTTGGATGAATACCTGCATCATAAGGAGCACCCTGGTTAGAAACAATAGGGATTGAATTGGACGCGTTACCAGAGGCAGGATTCTGGGCCGGAATCCTGGGACCGTAGCCATAATTTGCTGGGAAGCTTGGCTCCGTAGTGGCTGCTGTTTGCATGGGGATGTCGTCACCATCATGCACTTCTGAGGAGCTGGTCCTGAAGATTCCTGCAGAAATTGAAGGGTTAGAGTATTGATATCCTTGGGGATTCTGGCTTGGATTCCCAACAGAAAAAGGATATCCTTGAGATGGCAAGGCTGAGGATCCCAACAATGGTGGAATCCATAGACACTTGTAGCGTGACTGTGAGGATTCTGGTGGGACAGCTCCTGAGAATCCAGCAGTACTTTCAGCGTATCCAGCGGCCTGAGAAGTCATTGTAGGGGCTGTAGCAAATCCTGATGTTGATTTGTTATTGTAGCGAGACGGATCTGAGGATCCTGAAGCATTGAAATCGAGATGCCTGGGAAACAGGGGACTTTGCTCTTCCATGGGCTTCCTAGATTTCTTTAGCTCTTGAATTTCCTTCATCACCGTTTGATTAGTTTTTTCTTGCTGATCCATTTGATTTTTCACCTGCTTAATCAAGGAAAACAAATCATTGTTAGTAATAACCGGATCAACAGATTGAACCTGGGATCCTGTGAAGACAGGATAATCAGTTTTTCTCGGCTGCTCGTCCACTTTCTTCTGACGGTCATTAGTCTTCTTCTGGCTTCCTGGAAAGGAGGGAAGAGGGGGAATGGAGGACGATGTAGAGGCCGAGACAGATTTTTGTGGGTTTGACATCTTTTGGATCGGAGATCAAATGAAATGAATGAGATATGGGATTTTGGTAGGATTAAGCACCACTTGCCCCACGGTGGGCGCCAAACTGTTTTGGTCAAAAATTCACTCGGGAATCCTGTATTCCAAACTTAGATTGTGAGGTAGAGTGCTTAACGACCAAATGAGTAAGTAATCCAAGTAAGGGTGATAACACAAGGATTTTAGCGAGGAAAACTCCAGAATCCTTTGAGTTGCCTCTAGGAATCCTGGATAAAAACCTCGGGTGCCGGCTGGAAACCGCCACCAAGTCAATTTTATTAATTATCAAACGATTTGTTACAACGGGTTGGAGGTTTGATCGATCAGAGCTAAGTGATACAATAATTCGTAGTGGGAAACCAGTGTGCGAGTGTAGTTGTGTGTTCCTACTGATCGAATCCTCGATTTATATAACAAATACAATGATAACTAACTTTCCGGGATTCCCGGGATCCTATCGTCCAACTAACTCGACCGTTAGAGGCCTCTCCGTTCACTTGGTCCACGATCTTCTTCAGCTGGAGCATAAGTTTTGGAGGTTGTTGATGATTCCGGTAATACCTGGTCAAATAGACATGTGGCAAAATATGAAGGTTAGTTAAAATAATATGATCAGGATACCTGAATGTACGAGATTCCCAGATGACAATAGGATTCCTGAACTGTCTGAGCTTCCTGTGAGCATCCTGAAAATACACCCTCAACAGTAGGATTATTTAAATCCATTTTCCCTTTTTCAAGGGGAGATTATGATTAAGCTGATCAAAATAACTGAGATGAGATTAAAGTGAAAGGCTTGTGCTAATTTAAGGTATGAACTTGAAGAACAATTAAATAGAATAAAAAGGGAAATTAGATTTAAATAATCTCAACTTTTGAGAGTTGGCCGACAATAATCCTACTTTCAATAATCACTCCCAGTTGTCCAACTTTCACCCTATTTACCAATAGTGGTCCCGCCGTTAAGAAACTTAACACTGTTACGTTTTTTGATCCACTATAACTTCTTCTAATCTTGATGAAAATTGAATCCGTAAGTTGCTATGAACTTGTAACAAAAAACCGAATCTATAGCAACAACAATCATTGAAAACCATATTAGGAAACGGTCAATCCACCATTGTTGATGCTTCATGAAGAATATGAAATTGTGAAATATGATATCCGATCAAACTCCATGAAAATCAATTCGTAACTTGTTGTAGATGCGTGAGAACATGCCAAATCTGATGGAATCGATCAATATCACAAACACAATTGATTTGATGCTCAATTTTTTTATCCAAAGTCATGAAAAAGTCGTAACTTTGATGCTCTTGTTCATTATCATAACATGTTTAAAACCTAAGCAATATGGATCTAGTTTTGTTTGGTTTTTCGTCATGAGTTCATAGCAACTTACGGATTATATTTTCATCAAGATGTAAAAAAGTTGTTGTGGTGGATCAAAGATTGGGTTGAAAAAAATGGATCAAAAACTCAATAGTGTTAAGTTTTTTAACGGCAGGGTCAGTGTTGGTAAATAGGGTGAAAGTTGAGACCACTAGGAGTGATTATTGAAAGTGAGACTATTGGCGGTCAATCCTTAAAAGTTGAGATTATTTAAATCCAATCTTCTAAAAGAAAATATTTAACTTTAATAATTCTTAATTCTGCATTATTTGTTATTTATAATTTTAAATATTAATTATTTTTTATTTCACATGTGTATGCACAAAAAAGTTTCGTTACTTCTTATATGTTTACGTATAAACTTTTGTATAAAAAAATATAATAATTATTATATACAAAATTATTGATTATATATTTTTTTGAGAAATCCTATGTAATACACGAACTGGTATTAGTTATACATATATACACAACCACTTAACCTAAACATGAACAAAATAATTGATTAATAAGGGGTCCAATTAAACTTTTAGGGTGGTGTCCTGTATTAAGTTAGTATGTCATGCAAGTGGTCTATGGTCCATAGGAGTCTCGTAATGTGCTTGATGTCTTTTTGATGTTATATGTTGACTCTTTAAATCGTCTACTAGTCCTAGCATCTTGCTCGTTTTGATAATAAGAATTGCTTTTTGAAAGAAAAAAAAAACTTAAGAAAGGTAAACATTTGACTCAGTTAATTTACTTGTTGGGCGATTTGGAAATCAAGAACGAGATGACCTTTGATGGAAAGAAGTCGATTGTTTCAATTCTTTTTAAAGAAATTAAATGTCTTAGCTATTTATGGGTCAAGAATAAGGGTAAATGGTCGAGTCTTTCTTGGGAGATTTGGGACAAGTTTGATATGTAAGTCCCTTCCTTGTTTTTTGTTTGTTTTGCGTCCTCTCCTGGCTCCTTGCTAGGTAGGTCGTTGTTTTATCTTGTGCTAATGAAATCGCCGTTCCAAAAAAAACAAAATTACACGGTCTGGTCCAAGTTCCAAACAATAAATCGAACCGTTAACCCATTTCTTCAAATCACGAATCAAACTTAGAAATATCAAACCAGCGGATTTGCTTCGGTTGATTTTGTCTGTTTGTGTATGAACATTGAGTACTCCTACTATTTAGATGTTAATATAATTCAATTTAATTACAACTTGTCACGTTCTATGCTTCAGTTTGGCCCTAAAATATGGCAAGCTGGAGTAGAGTGATTCAACAACCTTGAATCCTACGGGTAAGCATGCCATTATGACATTACATTTAGCCGATATCCCCATTTTATTATTTTGTTTGCATTATAATATGAAACTAGTGGTCATCAACTAACTAATGACAACAGAGGGTCATTAAGGTAATTTAATAAAAAAAAGTCAAAATTGATTCTGTTCATTAGCTATATCTCCATATCCAACTGTTTTTGTTTCTGTCTCTTCCTCTTATAAATACCAGCAGAATTTCAAATACCCTTTTCATATTTCATCCATCTTTACAGAAATACTTTATCTTTTTTACACTCTTTGAAGCATGAAATCATTTGCAGTTCTTATGTTGATGATCTTTATTGCAACTTTCCATTTTGGGAATTGCAGGATGATCAAGACAGAAGCCATTGAAGAAACACAACAAAGATTATTATCAAGAAACTTTGTTTTTTCATATAAGATGCAATTAAGTACGAGTTCTTACCGTTTCAAGCAATCTCAAAGCAGCAATGGTGGTCAAGAGAATGAATCTAAACAAATTGTTCCTGGTGGACCAAATCCACTTCATAATTGATGGGATTTGTGAGCAAATATCCATTCTTGTAAAATAATATAGAATTAGCAATGTGTTAAAGTCTTGATTTTTCTTTTTATGCAGAATCTGATGTATGAAACATTATATCAAATGATAGTAAAGGAATTTTGTCATCATTCTGTTCATATAAGTTGCCAAAAGTTCAATATAAGTTTGTTAATTTCCAGTTGTAAGATGATATGCCAGATCAAAGACATCAAAATCTGATGGAATCGATCAAATCGGAGGTTTGACTTTTGTAACAAATTCATGTAGAAAATGAAAGAAATCTGAAAATGGCCTTTGGAAAACTCGCGGGGCAGTCAATGCTCCGCCAACCAACCAATAAGATCAGGTAAAATGCAAGATTTCTGCTACATGAAATAGCTAGCAGAACTTTTCGGATTGATGATCATGCAATCATATAACAGTATACAGTTAATATCAGGTGTGTGACATCAACAGATTATTAAAGATTGAAAAAGCAAGCTGGACTATGAGGGATGTTTTATGCATACTCAAAATTCAAATGATGTAAAGTCAAAGCCAGCTAAGATATAACTAAAAAATTTCATCAAAATAAATCATATAAAAAGAAAAGAAAATTTCCCATTTTTCGTTTGTTCGATTTTGATAGTTGAGAGTGAAAACGAACCTGAATTGTAGCTTCACAAACGGTAGGCAGTTGATGATATTAAGATGACAGATGACCACGTACACGTTGACTTTAAAGTTTAAAGTCAACTTACAATAATTAATGTGTGTTTAGAAACAAGTAAAATATATTTATATTAATTTATGTGTCATCT
>JBCNJP010001723.1:0-11000 GCA_039602395.1 Deinandra increscens subsp. villosa | reverse complement strand
TTTAAAAACATTTATCAGGTATAAAACATAACAGAGTTATACCAAAACATTTAATCATTTATCCTTTATCAGGTATAAGACAACTATCTTTTCCCTTTTCACTAGACAATATCTGCTTAGATTAAAACTTTTTCAACCTTTTAAACCATTTCATCCTTTTCAAAAGTCCATTTAAATAACTCTTGTATTTGGACTCATAACCATTTTAACACCAGTCCATTACCCGTATATGGAAATAAGCGTTTCATAAATATAATGTTATGGGTCTTGCATAACAAGGCTAATAAGATCATATTTACCCGACATTTAGTCCTATACATAGGCTTAGACCAAACATTCACATTTTTCATTTCTCAAAGCTTTATATAAAAGTTTCATCCTTTATATTACCCGTTTATTATAACCTTCCCCAAAAACTAATAACAGGTAATAATAACTTTAAAACAGTTACAAGTATTATAACTTTTCCACGTATGTGTATCAACACAAAACAAGTAAAGGCATCTCAAATACTTTTCAAGTAAACAGTTGAATATAAATTATTGCATGTATATCAGCCCGAAAACATTAAAACATTTAAAACATTTAAAAGTGGGCTCATAGAACTCACCTTATTCTCTTAAGCAGTTAATTCATAGAAAACTTCCGCTATGCCTTCCAATTAAACCTAATCGCGTATTGTACGGCGTTAACGCAAGGTTTAATATAATAAACACTTCCTATGTTTATTTTAATACTTCATTATCTTAATAATATTAAATTATTAAGTTCATTCTTTTAAAAGATCAAAATGACCAAAATGCCATTTAGGCAGTTATCCTTTTCTTTTAACGATAATTATGAAGACACGCATTCCTATAAGTAAACGCTCACTCTAGGATCGCCCAGTGAGGGATGCCATTTCCCAGTTGGGATTTATGCGACACCATCACTTTTGCCAGAAATCCCAGTGTACAGGCGTTTACCCTTCCGGTCTACGCGAACTTCTAAATATCTTATTAACTCGGTATTTAAAATACTTTATCATTTGTCCATTTTAACTTCATATATTTATTATATATATAAACATAGTTATATATTACAAATCAAGTCTCCATACCCTCCGGATTATTTTATATTAAATAATCATGTTTGGAAACCCTAATTTCCCGTTATTCTCATTTCTTTATCAAAACCCATTTTCATTCAAAACTGACTTAGGGTATTATCCGTTATAAAATTTTATAACATGCTTTAAAATTTTAAAGCTTGGTTCATTACCGTTTACTCGGGTTTGACAGAACAGTGTCTAGAAAACCCTAATTTCTATATTATCCCTTTAATATACATTTAAACATATTTTAAATATGTTTCAAATATATATTAGATATTTAATCCAATAATTTCTTTATCATTATCGTTAAACTTTATATTAAATATATACATTTATATAGATTTAATATTTAAATATATTCCTTTAATCAATTTTATTAATTAAAATTGATTAATAATCATATATATATTTATTCGTCTTAAATATATATTTATATCATTTATCCCGTTCTATTATGATTTCATATAAACTTTAACTTAACAATAATATTTGTAATAATAACAAATATATAACGTGATTACCTTCTTGACGGGTTGTGAAACGAGTCCGAATAACCAAGATAATTGTCACACCCCCAAATTACCACTAACGGAGTTTACCCACAACTATTTACCCTTATTCAATACAAACCACCTTCAATTTCCAAGAAGGTAGCAACCAAACTTGCCAACCCAAGATACAGGACTGACAATTTTACCCCTATTGTTCCCCTCAAGAAGAAGCCTCCTCCTACCATGGGTTTCTCTGATATCTTCCGACCTTCTCCACCTTCAAGCCCTACACCAGAAGCCATTAATCCACCAACACAAACTTCCCTACCTCCTCTCACCATCAAAGAACCAACCACCACCATCACCAAACCTACTGAAGTTCAATCTGGCCCTTTTTCATCATCTGCCAAAGGCAAAAGACCTATTGTGCGAGAATCAGCAAATGATTCTGATGAAGAAAGGATGATGAGAAAAAAGAAGATGATGCATGCCAAGAGCAAAACAGATCGAAAGCAAAGAAGAAATGCTCCACCCAGAAAGAACAAGATTGTGGGTTGGACAGTAGATGAAGCCACTTTTGATTTCACCTTCAAATTGGCAAATGGCACAACTCAGGTGGTGAATGCTCGCAAGGCCACTACATTCCTCTCTTTGCTACAAATGACTGACATCATTCTAAAGCTCAGAGAAATTCGGAGTCCTTCAAGAGCTGAGCATATGTTAAGGCTTCTCATTGAGCCAACTGTGCTGAACTGTGGAATGCTCTACAGGAGCAATTTAGATGAAGACTCAGCAGCAGAAGAAGAAGAGCCTGCAAGTGAGATAAAATTTATCATTTGGGAAGAGGAAGAGAAGCTATTCTATGTTCACAGAGCTGACGGCACCTTCACAGTTCATGAGTCCATTTCTATTCAAGAATAATGGAGCGAAATAGTCTGGGAATCTTTCAAGTATGTGAAGGTGACCAAAACAAACTCTAAAGAGCTTTCTCAAAACCTGGATGCCAACATCAAAACCACGGACAAGTAGGTTAAGAAGAAGAAGATTTTTGGGTACAAGTCAATTTTTGAAGATAAACATTGGAATTTGACAGCATCAGCTTAGGGGGAGATTGTAAGGAATATTGCGCTTGGAAGATTTCCGGCTGAATGCCAATTTTGTTATATTCCGGCTGAAGTTGAAGTTGAAGCGGAATTCTCACTTCAAGCGGAACTGGCAGTTCAAGCGGAAAGAAGTAGTTTTGTCCTGTAGCGAATATTCCGGGTGAACTCGATTATCCACCAGATAATGAGTTCAACCGGACTTTTCCTGAGATGTCTTTTCAGCAAATCCAATCCTGCAAAAGCTTCTCGTATGCTTCTATATCTGATTCAAGGCGCTCTCCTAAAGTAGTATGTTGCTGCAAACATGCAAGATATTCCAAATGCCGATGTTTATTCTTTTGGTAGCTTTTATTTGACTTTATTGTTTACGGTCCAGATTAGATCGCATTAGATCAATGGTTGTCATTGATCTCATCAGCACTATATATAACTTAGTTAGCTCATAGTTTACACATCACGAATATCACGAACATCATCTGTTCTTGAACAACTTGTAATAGTGTAGCTTTGAGTTAATGCAAATAGTGCCGAGTATTTGTTACTTCGTTGTTACTATCTTTCTGCAAATCAAGCTTTTACATTATACACAAGAACTAAATATCGCTTAAGTAAAGTGAAATATAACTTAAATTCCGCAGGGTTATATTTGCAAGTAAAGGGCTTTTGTTTTAGTTTAACTCTAACTAATAACGATCCTACAATCGGTATAATGGTTTCCGGTAATGATATTGTACTTCTTGGATGGGGCCCTATGATCTCGTCGGGTGTTACTTATCCGCTCGGTATGTTCCCAGTAATGTTTGTAACTTCCCGGTAATGTTTGTAACTTCCCGTTCATGTTGCTGCTTTCACCAAACGTTGTGTAAACGTCCTTGGTTTTAGGTTAGGTTCTGATATACTTATGTATATGTTTCTAGACTCGCATCCGTGATACTACTATGGACTTTGGATTCTCGTGCTCTGTGACACTAGCTTGATCCACCACTTGTTAATCTGTGAGTAGATAGCTTTTCCCTTATTTTTATTTAAATGTTTTGGGGTGTACATGAACCATGTCTTGTTGTGTTACTTGTTACCGTGCTTAGGTACGTGTTACCGTGTTATAAATTTACTACATCTTACGTGGCGTTCATGACAGATTATTATGGTTAATTTAGGTCTGTTTGGGGCCACAAAGACATATATTGCACCAATACAGCTGTAGAGGTAGATTAAGGTGTCTCATACCCGTTATTGTTGATCCATTAGGGGCCTGGTGATGGCGTATATGCCTAGTCATGGGGAGCGGTGACGGCCACTGGTCCGTTTACCCCTCTCGCGTGCTGGTTTAACCATAGGAATTTATAGCGGACACAGTGTTTTTGGAAACAAGTTTTGGTTGTGAAAATGAGTCAAATACGCTACGACTCACCAACAACTTTTCGTTATTAACGTCTTTTTGGTTCATGTGCAGGTAAGTAAAGCTATGGTGGAAGTCACGTTGTGGTTTTTGGACAAGATGGTGTTGTGGGTTTTGGGGAGTCATTTTTGTGACCGTCATGACTATCTTGTGTTGTTTGTTTGTGGCCTCACCGTACTTGTAGCCTTAGGGTATCCCTAGGCTTAGTTCATTTGTGAACTTGTATGTAAGATTTGACATGGTATGTTTATAGCACACATGGCTCTAGTTATGTGTTTTAGACGGATCGTCTGTTATTGTGAGCCTTTGTTTACTCTTATATCTATCTGTTTGCTTTCGCAAGTTCTGGTACGGGCGGTCCGTCTCACTCTTCTCTCCCCTACGCCTGGCAGGGCGCGTTGGGATGGGGTGTGACAGGTTGTTATCAAAGCCCAAGGTTCCTGCAGATTAGATGACTCTTAGAGCCACTATGCTTGAACCTGTATAAACTCTTAGGCTAAGCACGGTGTGAAGTCTAGGACTTAGGTGGACGTTTGTTTGCTAGGGAGTAATTAAGGTTTAGTGTAAGGTTAATAGTGATTTCAGCCTTGCCAACTGCCATCCCTACCCACAGGTGCACTAAGACTTAGTGAACCCTAGCAAGAACATGAAAGCTGATAGTCCCTCCCTTGTTAAGTGTTGACCTACGTGGAAGTTTGTGAGTTAGGATGATATCAAGGACTAGTGTAAGGTCGATGGTAGTTACAGCCTTGTAAACTGACATTCCTACTCACAGGTGCACTAAGACTTGGTGAGTCCTAGCAAGACGACCTAAGCTGATGGTTATTCTGTGTGCATTGTGTAATAGGACACGTCGTCCGTAGTGTTAGTTAGGGTAACTGTATCTTAGGCATGCATGGGATTATTTTGATTAGAAATGTGGTACTGACTTTTCAATTGGACAGGTAATCTGAAGTCATGGTGTTTGGACGAAGCAAATCATCATCCTCACGATCTAGTGGAAAAGGAAAGAAGAAGGTGGAAGCAGGTCCCTGCCGACCGGTTATTTCATTGAGCCCCGATTCTTCAGCCTATGTTGTGTCTCCTTTAGCGTTCATTCGGAACATGCCGCATCGGGAGGAGCAGCCATAGGAACTTCCGCGACTGCCGCGGAAGTGCATTGGAGCTCGTATGTCTATTCGCCCTCAGCCACATATCCAGCTGACTCAGGACGAGATTGATGCCGATTTTAGGGTAATGGTACCCTAGCTGACTCAGGACGAGATTGATCATCTCCAGGGAGCGAGTTATTTCTCCAAGATTGATTTGAGGTCTGGATATCATCAAGGGTTAGAGAAGAAGATGTGCCAATAACTGTATTTAGAATAAGGTATGGGCATGTCATTTTATGTGGTTTATATTTCGATAACGTCCCTTACTTCGGTTAACTAGAATAGTTACACGAACGTTGCACATGAGTCTAGACGTCAGTTAACTTACTTGAATAATTATATAATTTATAATTTTATATAGATTATATTTTATGATTTCACGAAAATGTTTTGTCATTTTATGTGACAATTATATTTATTATTTTTATGTGGTTTATATTTATATATATACGCATGTCATTTTATGATTTTATGTGATGACGTGTCACGTAAATTACACGAAGTGTTTCTATATTTTTATAGGAATTTTAAATGTATAGTTATTGAGTTATAACTATGATTTTATGTGAAACATTTATAGGTTATATAATTTATATATAAAACCTCGTTTGTTAAATACGGTTTGACGTACACTCGAGTATAATCATCACCAAGTTACTCTTCGTTAGACCTCGTTAGTGTTCGTTAGACGTTTCTAAACTTTGAGGGGCCTAACTTGTGATTTTCTAAACTTATATTATATATACAAAGCTGGAAGGTCTGTTAGACCTCATTCTTGAAAGTCATATTAATGACATTATGAGCAGTAACCGAGAGGCGGTTCGTCCGACCGCCATCATCACCGACGGTTTCAAAATCGTGGCTCATCAATCCATCATTCAAACCTCTATTGATTGCAAGAATCATTTTAACACTCAATACTCGTTCAATTCGAAACACACGGCTTCTCTCGGACTCTCTCCCTTCTTCTTCGTTTTTAAATTTTTCCGGTGAACTCGTATTTTCGGCCAAAATACCCACCGAATCAACACCATTTAACACCCTTTGAGATCTTCTTTCGTTACTGAGCAACCAGGAGAAGTCAGATTTGAGTTTCGTTACAGTGCTCAGTGTTCGCGTTCAAGGTTCGAGTCACGTTTCGGCTTCAAAAACTCATTGTTTCTCATCTCTGTCACAAGGTAACTGCTTGCCCATGTTAGTCGCATTCTTTTTTGGGTTAAAATATGGGTTTCGTGATTTTCCGGTGAGTGGAATAAAACTCCGCCCACGGTAGTTTTAGGGAAAAAGATGGTGGCAGAAGGGGACTGATAATATAGTAGGGTAACCGAATACCTACAGCTGCGCATGTGTAGCGCAGTTGGTTGGTGTGCTCGCTGAAGACCGGGAGGTCTTGGGTTCGACCCTCCCCAGGTCCATTTCTTTTTCTGTTATATTTTCCTGAACCAGTTTCTGTGCTGCTCAATACGTAAAACCTTAACTTTCAGGTTCCTTACAAAATCAGGCCATAGCGCAGCTGGTTAGGGCGCTCCATTTCAATTTTAGGTCACGGGTTCGAGTCCCGTGACCACCATTTTCTTGGTTTTATTTCTTTCTAGTGATTTTTAACATCCCTTGGTTTAAAACCCACCTATCATTTATTCTCTATAAAATCTTGATCCGTAAATGTCTCGTAGACCCCGTTATAGTACTCGTAAAATAAATTTATATTAAGATGTGACGCCCACTCATAAACACATGGTACAACAGAGATAACAGAGATAACTAAGCAGCTGAAATTAAAAAAAATTTCATTTATATATATAACAAGTTACAACAGTAAGGAAGATAACATCATAATCTATAACTAGATCTTATCTATAGCTATGCCAGTCTACTACCGAGTCTTTTCTGATAGCTTGCCCATCTAATCTGCCCTTGCTAGAACCCTTCCCTTGCTACTTTAAACATCACCGATACCTGACATACATGCTTTTAAAGGTCAGCTTACGCTGGTGAGTTCTAAGTATTTAAAACTTTTACCTTTCCTTGAAAGGTTTACTTCAAACATTTGGGCCTAACGACCCCTTCTTTATAACATTTATCAGGTATACAACATAACAGAGTTATACCAAAACATTTAATCATTAATCCTTTATCAGGTATAAGACATAACAGAATTATACCAAAATATTTAACCATTCATTCTACTAAGCATTATCTATTGGAACCACGTTAGTTTCTCGGGCAACCGTTGCCACCCGAAACCTTTCATAGAGTAACCGTCATTACCCCGGGAAACCGTCATTCCCCGCTTCTAGTTGCACAACCACCTTTCCCCTTTTTACTAGACAATATCTGCTTAGATTAAAACCTTTTCAACCTTTTAAACCTTTTCATCCTTTTCGAAAGTCCATTTTAATAACTCTTGTATTTGGACTCATAACCGTTTTAACACCAGTCCATTACCCGTATATGAAAATAAGCATTTCATAAATATAATGTTATGGGTCTTGCATAACAAGGGTATAGATTATATTTACCCGACACTTAGTCCTATACATAGGCTTAGACCAAACATTCACATTTTTCATTTCTCAAAGCTTTATATAAAAGTTTCATCCTTTATATTACCCGTTTATTATAACCTTCCCGAAAAGTAATAACAGGTAATAATAACTTTAAAAAAGTTATAAGTATTATAACTATTCCACGTATGTGTATCAACACAGAACAAGTAAAGGCATCTCAAATACTTTTCAAGTAAACGTACAGTTGAATATATATCATTGCATGTATATCAGCCCAAAAACATTAAAACATTTAAAACATTTAAAAGTGGGCTCATAGAACTCACCTTATTCTCTTAAGCAATTAATTCAGAGAAAACCTCCGCTATGCCTTCCAATTAAACCTAATCGCGTATTGTATGGCGTTAACGCAAGGTTTAATATAATAAACACTTCCTATGTTTATTTTAATACTTCATTATCTTAATAATATTAAATTATTAAGTAAATTCCTTTTTAAAAGGTCAAAATGACCAAAATACCCTTTAGGCAGTTGTCCTTTTCTTTTAACAATAATACGAAGACACACATTCCTATAAGTAAACGCTCACTCCGGGATCGCCCAGTGAGGGATGCCATTTCCCAGTTGGGATTTATGCGACACCCTCGCTTTTGCCAGAAATCCCAGTGTACAGGCGTCTACCCTTTCGGTCCACGCGAACTTATAAATATCCGATTAACTCGTAATTTGAAATACTTTATTATTTATCCATTTTAACTTTATATATATAAACATAGTTCCATGTCAAAAATCAAGTCTCCATACCCTTCGGATTATTTTATATTAAATAATCATATTTGGAAACCCTAATTTCCCGTTATTCTCATTTCTTTATCAAAACTCATTGTTATTCAAAACTGACTTAGGGTATTATCCGTTATAACATTTTATAACATGCTTTAAATTTCAAAGCTTGGTTCATTACCGTTTACTCGGGTTTGACAGAATAGTGTCTAGAAAACCCTAATTTCCATATTAACCCTTTAATATACATTAAACATATTTTAAATATGTTTTAAATATATATTAAACATTTAATCTGATAATGTCTTTATCAATATCGTCAACCTTTATATTAAATATATACGTTTATATATATTTAATATTTAAATATATTCCTTTAATCAATTTTATTAACTAAAATTGATTAATAATCTATATATATATTTATTCGTTTTAAATATATATTTATATCATTTATCCCGCTCTATTATTATTTCATATAAACTTTAACTTAACAATAATATTTATAATAATAACAAATATATAACGTGATTACCTTCTTGACGGGTCGTGAAACGAGTCCGAATAACCCATATAATAAAGTGGTCCGTTTTAGGTAAACGAATAGTCTTTCCCGACTAGTTTCTCGCCACGAGCATTTCTCCGTTGTCGGTTCGTCGTTTGGACCTCGTTACGCTACCGAAACATCGTCCGAAAGTGTAGACGGGTTTTATTAACGTCACTAGTTTACACCCCGTTTGCCGCCACCGTGGACCATCTTCAACGACCGTCGACCACCGCAACTATTCTCCACCATCCCGGTAGTTCATTGGTGTTGCCGCTATGCCCCGTCGTTAATCGGTCGTCACCGAAAGTCACCCGAAAGAGGGGACGGTAAACCGAGTTTTAAGATAAGTTAGCTCGTCCCTTTTTCTAACTCGAATTACGACCACCTACAACTGCCGTTAACAACCACCAATCACCGCCACCATTATCCGTCATGCCGGTAGTTCATCGCCGCTGTCGCCATCTTCCGCCGCCAAATATCCGTTACCAAAGGTTAACCGAAAGAGAGCACGGTGGTGTCGGGTTTACCGGGTGTAATCCCGATTTATTTTGTTTAAACGTAACCACCACCGTCTCCTTTACCTTTCACCACCCTTGCCGCCATGTTGTTAGCCGGAGCTTGGTGACTATCGGAGGAAGCAGAGGTCGCCGGCATCGTTTGGTGGAGGAGAAGGGTCGCCGTGAGAGTTGCAGGTTTGCGAGGTGGAGCGAAAGTCGGCTGGGAGTCGCCGGCTTTGTGGAGTCACCGGGAAAACGAGGGAGGAGAGAGAGACGGAGGAAAAGGTGGTGCTCGCCGGTTTTGTTTGCCGGAAAACCGAGCGGAGAGGGGGCTGCGTCGCTGGTTCAAAGTGACGAGAGAAGGAGGGACCGTGTCGCCGGTGTAGCCGGCCGGAGAAGACGAAGAGGGTGGCTGGTTTGTGGTTGTTCGCCGTGAACGGCGACATAGAGAGGTCCGCCGGCCGATGTTCGGAAAAGCGGGAGGAAGGGCTGCTTTGCAGCTTTCTTTCTGTCTCTCTCTCTTTTTCTTTTTCTTTTGTCGGTGATCGCTTAATTAATTATATGGTAGAATCGTGTGTTCAATCAGTGTTGTGATCACGGTTGTTTCATAAACCGAATACATCTTTTCGACTGAAATTATTATATAATAATTATTTATGCTTTGTCGAGTCACTAATATCATCTCGAACGGCTAACCGAATTGATTTCGGTTATTATCACGTAGCAACACTGATTACCGACTTCGTCGTTTTTCGTGCCGAACGTCATAATTATATTTTATAATGATTATAAATCAAGTATTTAACAATACCTGATATTCTACTTTCGCCTCGGTGTTAATTTAGTGACGTTCGTGCTTAAATACGGTTTATTACAAACCGGGCCTAAATCACTATTTTGTGTTTTTCCGTTTCGTCATAACTCGGATTTGAGATCCGTCTGTGCCTACGATCTTTATTTTTCGTTATCTGTCGTATTCTATAAATTCGTCTTCTGACGTTTTCTCGAATATCGTATCGAATATTCGTACGCGAATCGTGGCGTTTCACTATTCTACACATATATATATATTATATCACATGCATTTCAGCTACTTAACAAATATAGTACACGTATATAATTTAAGTCATAAAATTTTGGGGTGTTACATATGAAGAACATTATGATTTAAATGGATTAAAATTTTATTGTCTCGTTGTTAATAAAAACAAAATATATATATATATAGTTTTAAACGGAGAAATATATATGTATATATATATATATATATATATATATACACACACACATAATTGTTTTATTGTCACATACTTGCATACATGCGTATATTTTAAAGATTTTCTTTAAACCCTCGAAATTTCGACACGACATATAAATATATATATATATATTGACGTTTTATTACACACATTTGACTACACCTAGATA